>BMAO01032659.1:166256-270326 GCA_019973975.1 Trichonephila clavata | reverse complement strand
TTAACTTGCGTTGCAGAAAAGGTAAAAGTTGTACCATACAAATTGAATAAATATAAGTTTAATAAAATAGTTGTAGTTTTTTTATTCATTTTTTGATATTGTGCTAATTTTATACCATCTATAGTAAACACAAGCAAGTTTAATTTTAGAATCAGTTTTGTGAAATAAATGTACCCCGCATCACATTTTTCTACAATTTTTTTAACTCAAGAGTGAGATTACTTGTTGAAATTTTCATTACAGCCTGCAAGCTAATGTCAACCAACTTACATCTATATTTATTCTTATTGATCTTCATGCTAGAAAAACTTAGTTCACAGATATATGTCGATCCCAAAAATTTTTTAGAGAACATTTTCTCTATATTTGGTTTTCTGACTTTCTTCGAGAGCCGCAAAAGAACTCTTTGAGAGCCGCATGTGGCCCCGGGCCACTTTTTGTCCGTTTCTGCTTTATATGGATATCTCAAATAACATAATTACTCTTCATGACAATTGCTAAGGAACTAGTGATTTATGCAAAATTGTGCGTCAGACACAGCTGACCAATAAAAGTAAATTCAAGTTCAGAGGGCTGGCAGATCAGAACTCGTTATCTTTTTTATTCGAAATTCCTTCTCTGCCAGGGGATTTTTTAATTTTAGTCTGTTTAATAATATTAATAATTTCAGATGGCAGAGGAGGGGAGGGGTCAGTATTATTGGAGTTAGTAACAAAGTATTTAGTTTTCTTAAATTTCAAATGCAATAGTTTTTACTTCTATTATTTTTATTTTACACTGGGCAATAATTGAACTCATTTCAGTCACCTTAAACACCTGAAAGGAGATTAGAGCCCGTAAAGGACTATGTGCTCCAAATGCTATCCCGAACTCGTTATTTGTATAAAGACAGTTCATATAAAAGTTCATGATTCATACAAAAATTCATGCTGTTCAGTGTTTGACGAAAATAGAGCTGGATGTTACAAAAGTTTCTTCTCTAAAATTCTATTTGGTTCTTGCAATAATTAAGAGCAAAATGTCAGCAAGACATCATTTGAGTGACTACGATCGTGTACGAGCAGTTGGACGACTGGAGGAGTTCAAAGTGTCACCAAGCTGCCGCAATGGGTGCATTAAAGAGTGTCACTCACGATTAAAGAAAGTCGCTGAAGGTGGAAAGGCTTTGCGAAATTATGCCAGAAGTCAAGGTAGAAACATTACACTTTAGAAGATCGCTATGTAGCCCTCGTGGCAAAAAGGAACAAAACTATCACTCCTGGCCGGATAGCTGCAAACCTTAAAACTGCTACTTGTACACACGTTTGAGCAAGAAACATCTCACGGAGATTAAATCAAGTTGGTTTGTGTGCACGGAAGCCTGTTGGTTGCATCCCATCACCATCGGTCGAGAGAGATTACGCTAATGTAAGGAACACATTAGTTGGGATCACCAAAATTAGTCTAGAGTGATGTTCTCCGAATGAATCTCATTTCAGTGTGACAAATACTTCTGCCACCAATTACTGTGGAGAGAACGTAGAACACGTTATGCACAAAAGTATGTTTGTAAAACGTGATCGGTACGGCCCAGGCGTGATGGTGAGGGCAGGCATCATGCACAATAGCAGAACACCGCTGTACATCTTTGAGCGAAGAAGCGTTACATCGCAATGGTATTGCAGAGAGATCATTTTGGATAATGTTCGTATTTATAGGGGTGCTGTAGATTTAGACTTGCTGTTTACGGATAATAATGCGCAGCCCCACAGAAGCGTTGATGTATCGGACACGCTGCAAAGTAAAAAATATTCTCCGAATGCAATGCCCTCGAGTAAGGAGGCCTAGAATACTCTTGGCAGCCGTTTTGCACAACGAACCATCCACCCGTTCAGCGCAAGAGCTCAAAACCGCCTTGAGATAGAGTGGAACAATATCCCCCAAAGACTTCTCGATAGTTTAGTGAAGGGCATGGAGAACAGATGCAAAATGTGCATTAGTGTCCATGATCAACACACATTTTGCTAAGTACTCGTGTCTGCATCATTCTGACCTGAAAGTCAATTTTTTGTGGCTGTTTGGAAATCACACCCAAGGAGCCTCTTTTTTATTAAGTTTTTAATTCTTCGAAAGAGTGTGGTGATATCTGTACCATTTTGTACTATAATAAAAATAATGCACATCGTTCATACTAAATATGGACTTATTTTCATATCTTCAGTCGTTTTGTCTATTCTTAATTATTCCGAATAACGTAACTGTTCCTTAGTCACTCCTTTATGTCAAGCAGTGTAGATGGCTGCAAAAGAGAGTTTGCGAGGGTCATTCTAGTATTTATCCGAGATTTTAAGACTTAATTTCTTACAAAAACCTCATTTACAAAACTTCTTAACTCTATTTTTTACAGCGTCACTACCATTTATTTGCCTTTTAATATACAAAATCTGCATTAAATCTGTATTTTGAAAAGGGTTACAGAATATTTGATTCTTTGAATATATAAGAATATTGTTATAAAAATTCGATTTTAACTTTATTCTAAAATAATATTCTAATTCTATTTTATACTTAACTCTAAACTAATTTCTATAAATGAAAGATCCTGAATATTTTTCAGTGATACCTAGAAAATCTTATTGCTTTCCTCTGTATTGATTCCAATAACTTAAACATAAAATATTAGTGCCATACACGCACACGCGCTCACAGAATTTCATATCCTCTAATACAATCTTCCTACCAAATATATTTTTCATACCTAATATTTTTAAATTTCATTCTAAAATATAAACATTTACTTCTTTTATGATTTCGTAAGATGCTTTGTTATGCTTGGAAGTTTAACCTATACGCATTTTTTTATGCCATTGGCGTAGTTAAGACTGGAACTTGCGGCTATACGTCCGGTGGTGGGGTGTGAAAGTTAGGAGAATGAGGTATTAGCTGCGACCCCTCCCCCCTTCCTTTTATCACTTGACCTGATTGGAAATTACGAGATCTATAGCCAATAACTCCGGTGTAGCTCTAGAGCAAAATTAATTCAAATGAAACCAATTCATTTTGAAAAAGCACAGCACTATAGTTTTTACTACTGCAAACAAATTCCCCTAAGGCTGTTTTCGCAAATGCACGAGACCCTGAACTAAACGCGAAACACATTTTTCAGGCGAGAAACCATCACAATTTTAATTAAAATTTCCCCAAACATTCTAATTTACCCATTTGTTAATAATGTAGTGTTTTTAAAATTTCAAAATATTCCATAAATTATTTTTTATAATTGGAACAACTCGGATAAAAATGAAGAATATTATAAAATGAGTTGCTTTCTATGGGATAGCGATATAATATTGTTACGTAGATCGGGGTTCGAGGATTTTATGCAAAATCAGACGTAAACAACAAGACAGTTCCTTAAGAGCGATGAGTATTTATTGGCGTAAATCAATTCTTGAAAATACAGGATTCAACAGCAAAATTCGCAGAATAATTAACAGAAGAATTTCACACCTTCAACAGCACTCGACACAATGAGCAGTGTCAAAATTCACAAAGGTAAATGACTATTCACAAGCACAGCCGAGCTTATCAAATTCAAGGCAAGTCTTCTAATCGCTAATCAAAACAGTGCTCACTACTCGCTGGTTAAAATCAGACTGACTGTTGCGCGCGCGGCGCGTCTCTCTCTATTTATTAGCAGAGGCCGAAATTTCTGGAAAGATGCGCTCGCGCCACAGATCGTGAAATTAGTGGATTTTTCTACTAATTTCTAGAAGAATCCAGAGGGTCCCGAACTCGCCAACTTGGTCGCTAATGTCGCCAAATTGGTCGCCAAAATGATGCCAACTTGGCTCTATCGCCAATATTTCGCCAAGTTCCCATTGAATTGCCATTATAACGTAAGGGACGGCTTGCTTGTGAATATTACAATCTTAACATGAAATAAATGTAGAGTAATATAAAGGCATTGCACATCCAAATCCAAATTATTTACATTATTTTATACAAAATTCGTAACATTGCTCCTCCTCAAAGACTGCACGTCCCGGGCAGTACAATCCCTGAGTAAGAGGCATCTATTTACAGACATAACCTATTCAGATAATAGTCAAATACTCAACAGCAAAAAGCAAATAAATTCAAAATTCAAACATAAATTACAACACTAAAATAAAACTAAGAAATTAGAAAAGAGTTACATAAATCACATTATTTACAAAATAATTAGTGACCATGGTCTGAACTTAGGGATCTTAGTCTCCTTGGCCAAGGTAAGGGGCTATCTCCTATTATAGTGTATTACCTTCGGTTTTGTGTGTGGTAATTTCTGTATCCGAACCACAACGTCATTCAGTCTTTTCAGGACTGTGTAAGGACCTTCCCAGTTGGTCTGCAGCTTCGGAGAGAGTCCTTTTCGACGTTTCGGATTCCATAACCACACTTTGTCGCCTTCGTGGAAGTCGTGTCCGGTTTGCTCTTGCGTCGTATCGGGTCTTCATCTTCTCTGAAGCCATGCCGATTCTTTCCCTAGCCAAATGATGCATTTCCTCCATCCGTGCCTGGAGTTTCTCAACATACTCCTCAGGCACCAAATGAGCATCTGGTGGCTGGCTGAACAAGAGATCTGCAGGCAAACGAAGATCACGTCCGAAGAGCATCTGGGAGGGGGAATAGCCAGTGGTCTCGTGGACGGCACTCCGGTAGGCAAGCAGGAAAAGAGGCAGTTTCTGGTCCCAGTCCTGTTGATTGCTGGATACCAGGAGAGAGAGACTGTTCAGGATGGTCCGATTGAACCTCTCTACCATGCCGTCAGACTGAGGATGTAAAGCTGTTGTCCGGGTTTTGTCAATGCCGAGTATCTCACACAGTCTCTTGCAAACTGCAGAATCGAAGTTCCTCCCCTGATCGGAGGGCAGTTGTAGAGGAACTCCGTATCTTGTGATCCAGTGTTGAACTAGAGCCTCTGCAACAGTCGAGGCCTCTTGGTCGGATATAGGATAGGCTTCAGGCCACTTAGTGAAGTAGTCCAGGATGTTGTTGTTGCCGTCTGATGATCTCAGAAGTGGGCTTAAGATGTCGAAAGCTATTCGTTCGAAATGCGCTCCCACATTATACAGCTGGAGTTGTCCTCTGGTGCGTTTTCTGGACCTTTACGTGCAGCACAGGGATCACATGTGCGACACCACTTCTCAACGTCACTCCGCACATTGTTCCAGTAGAAGCGCTCTCGGACTTTTTGTAAGGTCTTCATAACACCAAATGACCACCAGTTGGACTGCCATGGAGTTCACTTAGGACTGTCGATATTCTTGTCTTTGGGAGAATTAATTGCCACCCTGAATGCTTTTCCGTCGTCAGACTTCCATTTTCGATATAAAACACTATTTCTCAGGTGCAGAGCGTCCCAAAGAGCCCAGTAACGCTTCGTTGTAGGATGGAAAGAGGCGATGTCTTGCCAGCTGGGCTTTTCATCAGATGACTCTTTGAATTCTATTACTGGTTTAATTTCAGTATCAGCCAGTTGATCTCTTCGGACGATCTTGTCACTCCACGGGTCCATTCCGATGTTGATGGCGTTGTAACTTGGCGGATTACTGGATCTATTGCGCCAAATTTCTTTTCGACTCTCGAGCAGTATTTACTATTCTCTGGTCTTCTCAGAGGGACGTCTTCATTTCCCTTTGCTGATCCTTTTCGGTTTCTACACACTTTCTTAGGCTCGATTACACTTGCACGGTTAGGATATTCCTGATTTACTCGAGGGCAGTTACTTCTTAGATGCCCTGCTCCACCGCACCCCAGCATGTGATGCTACGTCTCCTCTGTTTCTGACGTTGGGCCATTAAATCTCGAATTTCCTCTTTCAATTTCTTTATCTCCTTCATCCGTGGAGATTCACAGGATGCATCTGCATTCACTCTAACCTCTCGGATACAATGGCGGTCCCTGGGACTGGCTTCAGTGGCGGCCTCCAATTTCAGGGCATATAACAGGGCAGATTTTAGATCTTGAACATCCGCCATTCTTACAGCCCTCTGGATTTCTTCATCTTCCAGTCCGTCGACGAAATACTGGAGAGAAATCATTTCTTGCACATTTACTGAGAAATCCGAGAAAGCTACGTTGGCGAGCCTTTTTATTTCGAAGGCATACGCTTGCAAACTTTCTCCGGTTTTCTGGATTCTTGTTTTCAACCGCAGGCGAGCGTAGTCTTTGGAGTATTTCTGTCCGAACCGAAGATCCAGAGCATTATAGAGGGAGTACAAATTTAGCCGCTCTGTGTCAGGAAGAGTCTGCAGTATTTCTACCGCTTCTCCTCTAAGGGATGCTGCAAGTTGACACTCCTTGACCCCTTCAGTCCATCCGTTGGCATTAGAAATAATAGAAAATTGAGTCTTATACACCTCCCAGTTGGTTTTTCCATCATAGGTGGACAGCTTTACTGACACTGGAGAAGCAGTCAGAGGTACGGGAGAAGCAGGCACAAACTTGATTTCATTATTCTTGTTTTCACAAGTTTGAAGTTTCTTTTCCAGATCTTCCATTCTTTGTGACATTAGGCTAAAATTTCCGGAAACTTCTTCTCTGATCGTTTCTATTTTCTCTTCTACTTTCTTTTCCATTTTCTCTTCAACTACTGCAATCTCTTCTTTCATTTTTTCAGCTATTCTGTCTTCCACACTGTTGATTTTCTGTTCTAGAGAATTCTTCAGATCTTCTTGACACTTCTGTACATTTTCCAGACCTTTCTTCATTTCTTGCTTAGTATCTTCCAGACCTTTCTGCATTTCTTGTTGGCCTTTATCCATTCCCTCTTTAGTCTCTTCTTGACTTCTCTGCAAATTCTCCCTTCCTTTCTTAGTCTCTTCTTGGCCACTTTTCAAGGCATTAATCCCCTCTAACAAAGCCTTCAGTTGCTCATCCATCGCTCTTGTTATTGGCATAAAATCCCACTTCTGACGCCAAATTGTTACGTAGATCGGGGTTCGAGGATTTTATGCAAAATCAGTCGTAAATAACAAGGTAGTTCTTTAAGAGCGATGAGTATTTATTGTCGGAAATCAATCCTTGAAATACAGGATTCAACAGCAAAATTCGCAGAATAAATAACAGAAGGATTTCCCACCTTCAACAGCACTCAGACACAATAAACAGTGTCTAAAATTCACGTATGTAAATGACTATTCACAAGCACAACCGAGATTATCAAATTCAAGACAAGTCTTCTAATCGCTAATCAAAACAGTGCTCACTACTCGCTGGTTAAAATCAGACTGACTGTTGCGGCGCGTCTCTCTCTATTTATAGCAGAGGCCGAAATTTCTGGAAAGATGCGCTCGCGCCACAGATCGTGAAATTAGTGGATTTTTCTACTAATTTCTAGAAGAATCCAGAGGGTCCCGAACTCGCCAACTTGGTCGCTAATGTCGCCAAATTGGTCGCCAAAAATGATGCCAACTTGGCTCTATCGCCAATATTTCGCCAAGTTCCCATTGAATTGCCATTATAACGTAAGGGACGGCTTGCTTGTGAATATTACAATCTTAACATGAAATAAATGTAGAGTAATATAAAGGCATTGCACATCCAAATCCAAATTATTTACATTATTTTATACAAAATTCGTAACAATATTAATGTTTCAATTCGCTTAAATCTAAAAAAAAATGGTCCAAATTCGGAGCCTATTTTTAACATTGAGTGGAGACAGCTTTAAAGTTACATTTTCAACCTACGGTAATGCGGTAGTTTGATACTATGCCATATCAAGTGCAACTCCCAGAACAGCGGTTCAGGTGATGGCATTTTCAGTAAGGATTCTCAGCTTCATTTGACTTTTATTCAAATGAACAAAGTTCATTTCCTCCGTAAGTTCAACTCTACTAAGACGTCTTGTTAGCTAAATTGATTCAGGTGGCACCCCCTTACATTTAAAACAGTGGCACAATTTAACGTAAGTTTTCTTGCCAGTAAAGTAGTTACTTTATATTTTTCATTCCTAAGATTTCCCAAATTTGTCTTCAAACTTTGAAAGTATCTTCCTGAATGTTTCTTCTTATTTGACTTGTTTTGAAGGTGCTCGAACTGCCGGAGATTTCTCTAAGTGACAGCTTTGTTGGACTGATTAGCCAGTGCACTGCCAGACTTTTTGATTGAAAAGGTAAGAATTTTAAATATTGTTAGCTTAAGTGAGAGAGTTGTATTAACGTCGCACTACAAAGCTGCAAGAGGGCTATTGGTGACGGACCTCGTCATTTTGAACCATGGTCAAGTGACGAGGACGACACCTGAGCTAAAGTAGTAAAAGCAAAGCAAATTTTAAGATATCTTCTGTCAAAAGAGTTTCATTATTAGAAATAAATACTAATTTTATTTCAGAAAAGTTATTCTTCGGAAAAATATAAGGACAAATAAACTATTTATTTTTACATATCAGTTCCGGCTTTTTACATTAATAAGTAAAAACTGTGAATTTAATTATGCCCATTCTCTTGTATGTACATACTATTACCTAAAATAATTAATAGAATCTATTTCGATTTAAAAAAAGAACACGTTATTCAAGCCGCAGTAGCTTGATTGTTACAGCAACGGACTCAAAATTTTACTGTCTCAGGGGATAGAGAGTATACTGTAAAAGCTTCGAGCTATAAAGAGCGTTTTCCAGGGAACAAACTACTCAGTAAACAAGTAACCGCAGTCACAAACTCGTAGTCGGGTCCTGGTGCTAATGAAGACCTACCGTGTATAAGATATGGCGTGCGTTAAATCTGCGGAGGCTCAAAATCTCACGTTGGAGTGGAAATTAGGAGAGCGGAGTGCCACAATTCGTCTTCGTTGCTTACCGTGTTCAAAATGACATCGCTAATAGCCCTCCTGTTGCTTTAGAGAGCGCCATTAATAAATACTCTTTCTGTTGCGAGAGCAACGGGTAGCAGCCTGCCGGCCAACGTTCACTTAAAAAAATTTTAAAAAGTATACGTATAAACGAAGTTTCTCATTTGAAACTGTAATGATACTCCACTTGCAAGAAATAATTTGTTCAACATACTCTTGACTTTACACAAAAAAAAAATAATTTTTTTATTTATATTAAAGCAGAAAAAGATTAGAGCAGATCGTAAGTTTAAATCTCTAAAAAAATTATCTTACAAATCCGATAACAAAACATCCCGCAACTTTTTAAACAAAATAATTATATTATAATTGGATGATTATAGTATTAATGTGTGTTTATGTTAATATACCAGGCAGTTCACTCTCCATCGCTATGTAAGGGGAAAAATAACAATTCGATGATGAAAGGATGGATTCAGTGCACGGAAGAAGTATTCTTAAATATGAATCATTGATTTATAGTCTCATCCTCATTTCTAAAATTTATCCTCGTTTCATTATCATTTCATCATTTTTGTCGATTCATCAGGATCCTTAACCAAGGGGCAGCGAGCTCGAATCTCGATTTCCGTATTAGCAGACATCACGTTCAATCTCTCGGAATATCGGATCGAGGTCGAAAAGGAGACTTTTTATTTTTTTAATAACCTCTAATAAAGCACCGCGAATTTCATTCAATTCTAAGTAACTGAACTCTAGTGTTGTGTTTTTCGAATATCAGTTTTGTATTTCAAAAGTAGAACGTAGAGTTATCAAGATATTGAGTGACGCGTACAAAACATGACAGGAACGGCCTTGAACTCTTTAAAGTTCAAATGTTGCTTCGACCACTAGATATCTCATTTTGATTTCTCAAATGTTGCCAAACAATTTTGGTCTATCTAACTCGCTTGAATTTCATCTACCAGTCCAAAGGTCTTTTGTTTTTTTAAGTAATGTTTTTCTAAAAAAGTATTGCAGCTGCGAGCGCACTATATTCGAGCACTTCTTGTGAAACATGTTTAACCCTTCAACAAGCTATTTTTTTAGTAAAGGGTAAATTCAAATATTTTTCGAATTGAGATTGAATTAAGAAAAGAAACTCATTTAGCGTATTAGTTAAAAATTAATTTGTGATTTTCAAACCAATTTTTTGTGATAAGTATACTTACCCCCTCCCATTCGAATCTATTAAAAGATAGGAAACTAAATACTTTTTATTTATGTTTATAAAGTATATTTTGTAAATATACAAACTGGAAAAAGAATTGTATATAATATTTTTTTATTCATATGTGACGAAGATGGGATACACATGGAGAGATACACATAGCGAAACATTGCTAGTTGTGCACTGTACCGACACCTCATTAGACGAACACTTTACGACACCACTTGTTAATTTTGAAGCAAGGGGGTGAGCAAAATGGCCTGATGGGCCTGTCAAAATGGCCTGTCACTATGTTCTTCAAAGGCACCGCGTATTTTTCTCTCACGTCCGGGGGCTAAACAAATGTTGAGCCGACTCTGGAAACGGCTTTGATGTTACCATACATCTGTCTTTTCCAACACCCAGATGGGTTTTTCGTCACAACAATTTATTGATGAGACACTCCTGTTGGACTATCATCCATTATTTCGTTTCTTTTCACATGTTGACCGCGAAGTACTTGAAGGAATATGTTGGCCTGTTGTGAAGCCATATCCAGGAGGGTATTCCCAGTATCACAGTGATAGATAGACCCTCCATAGGGTTTACGAGGTACGGTGATGTAGATAACCTCAGTCGTGAGGACTTTTTGTCTCGAAGAACCAATGAAGGACGGTCCGCATGCAACCCCAAACGATGCTGAAGAATTCATCATCTTCCATGCAATTAAAGAAATTCAAAATATTTTTAACCTATTTCCTACGTTTCTTAGCGAAATGAAAAAATCCTTCAATAGCCCAAATCTGGCAGACAAGCTCAGCCACCTGTTAAAAGGAGTTGCTCCTCCATCTCTAACTTAAACATTAATGATGAGTAATTCTTTTATCGGCCTCACAATATTCTCCTAGAACGCAAACGGTGTGAGATTGCGTATTGTTGAGATACGCGATTTCATTGATAAGCACCCCGATATTTTCTTAATCCAAGAAACACATCTGAGACTAGAGCATACTTTCAATATTCTAAATTATGTTAGTTACCGTAACGACAGAACTTACTCAGCCCCTTGCTGGGGTGGAAACTGCGTTATGTATTAAACGTACCATCGCTCATTGTCGTATTCCCACCCCACTCTCCCCATTACAACTGTCGATTCTACCCTGGTAGCTCTCACCCCCGCTGATCATGAGCCCATTCTGGTTGCCTCTATTTATATCCCACCTGGAATTTCAAAGAACATGGGTGCTGACCTCGACACCATTTTCAGTATTAATAACATAGCCATCCTGGTAGAAGACTACAATGCCAAGCATACCTCGTGGGGTTGCCCCGTTTGCGAAATTAGAGTAAGATTGCTTTGCCAATACATTATAAACAAAAATATTGATCTCTATGCTCCCCCCCCCCCCGCTTACTAGATATGGAACTGCTTCAGCTACTGCTATCGACTATGCACTGGTAAAAAATCTAAATTGGTCCTGCACCATTGAATCACTACCTGAATTAAGCTCTGACCATAACCCCATCAAGCTTCACTTCCCTAGTACTACTAAATTTGAACTCCCCCCCCCCCAAAAAAACTCACCACTACCTGGAGTAAATTTCACTAAATCCTTTCAAATCCCGACAATTGTGATCTCCCCGATACTAACACCGCCGACGAGGTTGACTCCCAAGTGAGCAACCTCACCAACGAAATTTTAAACGCTCATGCCAGTGCATCAAAACCAGTCATCCACTTGGAGCAACCTTTTGTTCAGGAAGAGTTGAAAAACCTATTCCGAGAACGAAATAGAGCCAGAAAAACGTGAGAATTCACCAAACACCCACAACACAAAACCAAACCAAACTCAACAGAATACAAAACATAATTAAAAGAAAAGTCTATCTCTACAGACAACAAGTATGGAAGGATACCCTCTCCTCTCTGAGTACTGAAGACAATTCCCTTTGGGGAACTGCCAAAGCATTCAGGAGGAAGGCCGCCCCGATTTCAGCCCATAATGGCCCTGACAGTACTGCTCTCAGCGATACACACAAAACAGATCTTATTGCTAAATCGCTCGAAAGTCAATTCCAAATTAACGATATATAGAACCCACACAAAGACGAGAAATCATTACAAACATATTGTGGATGCGTTCTTCATCACTAACAGTAATAACTCAGACCCCCTCCTCCCTCCCCTGCATTATTAATATCAGCATTATTAATAAGGTAAAAATCAAAAAATCCCCTGGCAGAGAAGGAATAAGATACTCAAAAACCTTCCGTTACTAACAATAATTTTAGAATTACTAACATTATTAACAATATGCCAAAATTAAGATATTTCCCCATGTCATGGAAAACCGCAGTCGTAATTCCGATTCTCAAATGTGGGAAAGACCCGACCGCCCCAAGTCTTATCGTCCAATTTCACTTTTACCTGTACTCAGCAAACTGGCTGAAAGAATAATTTTAGCCAGGCTCAACGACTACCTTGAAAGTCAAAGTATTCTTATCCCGGAGCAGTACGGGTTCCGTCCTCGTCACTCTACAACTCACCAGCTACTCCGTGTCTTTGAGTTCATTAAAGAAGCTAATGATAAGAATCAGAACACGGCTACTGTTTTCCTTGACATACAGAAAGCTTTCGACAGAGTCTAGCCCACCGGCCTACTCTTTAAACTAATTACTTACAAAATTCCACCCCCATTAATTCTCTTAATCAACTCCTATATCTGTAATAGAACCTTCACTGTAAGAATTAACCATACTCACTCCCAAGAAAAGCCAATTAAAGCGGGAATTGCGCAAGGGTCAATTCCGGCCCTGTGTTATTTAACCTCTATGTAAATGATATTATTAAATGCACTATCACCAGACTTTGTATGTACGCAGATGACACAGCTATAATCTAACGACACTATGACCCAAGGACTTTAATTAATAATATAAATGAACACTTAGCTCACCTGGAGATTTGGTTCTCTGTTTGGAAAATCGCCCTGAACACTTTAAAAACTGAAGCAGTTTTCTTTTCCAATAAAAAGCTCCCTCCGGAAATTACCGCAAAACCAAAGAATCCCCTGGTCTCAGCATACCAAGTATCTTGGTGTCTTATTGATAAAAATCTTACTTTCCGACAACACATAACACATGTTAAAAATAAATTTAAAGCAGCAGTGCGCATTAATTACCCCCTAATTTGCAGAAAGTCTAAATTAAGTAGACGCAATAAAATGCTTATCTACACACTGATTCTGAAACCCCTCCTCACCTACGCCTCACCGGTCTGGGGACATGCAGCAACGTCCAATATTAACCATATCGAAACCTCGCAAAATTCCCAAAAAAGACAAATATTAACGCCCACTGGTACATCAGAAATAAAGATTTAAGAAAGTCATGCAAAATCCCCACTATAAGACAAACAATTAGAAAACTTGCAACTAAATTCTTTAACAATGTTGATAACCATGAAAACCCAACCCTCCTTGAAAAATATATAGACCCAAATAATACTTATTCCTTCATTAGAAGACCAAGAGACATCTTGGTCAACCTTGATTTTGATTAACTTTTAATTTAATATTCTATTTTCAATAGGAAATTCTTCATTTAACTTTAAATTTTCTCCTCGCCGTGCAGCATTGTTAACGGCAGGTAAGCTCTGATTGGTTGGTGATCATCTCAGATCTATATATACTTTATTAGCCGAACTCCTGTCTGGGCCAATAAGATCGCTGCCTCTCATTCTTACTAAAATTCTCTCACGCTTTAAGTTTATTTTTTCACCTACGGAACCTTGGACGCTTGCTGCTCCCGGATTGGCTAGAATAGCTCCGCCCACTTCCAGATTTCAGTTTTCTCATGTTTTGGAGCTCTTAAAAGAGCTTTTTATTTAACTTTAACGTAATTTTATCTGGAAAGTATTTCTATTTTATTTTTCTTCAATAGTTAAAATTTTTCATTTCAATTATTATATTTTATCCTGGGCAAAAATAGATTTCGTTTCAGTTACTCATAATCCAATGACAGGAGATTAGAGTCCTGACAAGGACTATGTGCTCCATTGTACCCTCCAGCTGCTCGTTAATCAGAAATTATTGGGGGCTTGAAAGAGGTCCGCCCAGGGGGTTTAAAGAGTGGGTTCGGAAGAGGACAAGAGGAAGATCAAGAGATGAAGGAACTGCGAGAACATCTTCAAGAGGGAGTGATGGAGGATGTGGGGCAGTCGCATCAGATTTTCATTTTGGGCGATACAAGCGAAAGAGGTAATTGGGACAATTGAACCCGGGAGACGATCATCTGAAGATCAACGAACATGGATCCAGGTTTGAACTTTTCTGCTGCGAAGGGCTGAGAAAACTAGAAACATGAATAATGGAGTTAATTTTTAAAAATTAATTTTTAAATGGTATTATAAGGGTAAATTTCAAAATGAAGAATAATTATTATTGTTTTAAATAACAGTTTTAAATCTATCACTTTTCCTTTAAAAGGAATGCTAATTCAGTGGTACTGGGCTCGAACTCACGACACGCTAGCCATGATCCGATGCCTTGACCACTTGGCTACCGCGGCTATGAATGCTAATTGAACGGAATGTGGTAGTGCCTATCCGGAGTAAGAGCCACGACCTATGGATCTATAGCCCAGTAACATGACCACTTGACAAAAGTGATCATTCCTGTCCGGAGACTGTGTTACTGGCTTATTAAGTAACCGCTCCAGTACTCAAGTACCTGCTTTCTTCCAACAACGATTTGGCACATGCGCAGAACACAGCGTAACGCTTTTTTGTGTGTTAACGCTTGTACAAATTTCACTCCTCACACATAAAATTTCCATACCGGAGGCCTCATATGAAAATCGATTCTAAAGGAGTAATCTCCAAAAAAGAAAGGAAAATTAAAATTAGTGTGCAGTAAAAATTTAATCTCTATAAATACATATAACATATAAAAATTCATACTGAAATTAGGGATAAAACTACTAACTATACTCATCGCTACTTGAGCGCGCACGTTTATTACGGACAAGATCCAAAATGCTGTCATCAGTAGATATGTCACATTGTATGTCTAGCACCACTGTCAGCTTTGATTCAAAAGAAGAATTTCGTTCGTTATTAAAGGCATCTGTTCCTTTTTGTTGCTGTTGTTGTTACAAATCAGTTATTAACAGTTGTTTTTTTTTTCTTTTGGTTCCTCAAGGTGCTTATATAATTCTTGATATCCTGCTGCATGAGATTTAAGAATTTGTCGAAATTTTAATGCACGCTCTATGTTAAGATCATGAGTAAGAAAATGCTGTTCCCTTCTTGTAGCAAATAGCCCTCGCGAATTAAGAAATCCGACTACCCTAAAATTGTGACTTTTTCAAAAAAATTGACAAATTTTTTATGATTTTATTTTATAGCCCATCTTATTTTTGTTTTATAAAAATACCAAATTTATTATTTTCCGTTCACTAGAACAAAAACTACAAGTATTTTAGTAAAAGCAGATGTCATTACTTTATTCAAAATGTCATACTTTAAAATGCGTTTTACTCGAAATTTTTTTTTTTTTTTTTGTAAATACTCAAACGGGGCCAGCGATCGCTAAAAAAATTTTGAAAATAATTAACTGAAATTTTTTGTGTATGTTCTATATGATAGTAGAAGTGTTTTAACCTTCAGATTTATCAATCACTATTTTATTACAAAATTTACAGTCCCTTATGTTAATATCATCACTGTTTTTTTAAGCAATTTCATATAATAATTAAGATAAAATGCTCTAGTTTTTTTGTAAAAAAATTAAAATACCTCTTATCTTGAAGGTCATTTCAAAAATGAATAACAACACATCAAAATTGAAAGTTTGTTCATAAACTTTTGGTATAGAAAATGGGCCACTTTTATGTTATTTTTTGTAAATTTTTACCCATTTTTTTCCCTTTTTTAGTAATAATAAATTCTTTTTTTCTTCTTAATTTTAGCATATTTTTCTTAAAATGCTAAACAAATCTAAAAACAACAAAAAAATCCCCATGTCTACATTTTGTTTTAAAAAACTTTTCTCAAGTAGGGATACCTTAAATCAGTTGAACTTCACCTTCGACTTCGTCATTATCAACTTCTTAATTATCATAAACTGTCATAAATTCGTTCCTTATCCAAAGGACACCTCTATCCCCAATTTTTTTTATTTTTTTTTATTTTTAAATTCGTGCTAGAACAAAAAATTCGTGTAAAAAAATTCTTTAAATTTGCGTACCGTGTTATTACAAAATCGTGTAAAAAAAAAAGAGTTGGGTGTATTATGTTGAAATATATTGCTTTATATATATGTGTGACATCTGACTCATAATCTGTGGTTTAAGTAATTTTAAACATTTTTTATTGGAAAATATTTTCCGAAATTGCATCCAGTTTTTTTTTTTTTTTTTTTACAAAGGCGAAAGCACTTGGATGGTGATTTAAAATAGGGCAAAATTCTTTATAAGCGTACATACTTAAAATAATGAATAGTAGACACGGCAAAGTTCTATATATATTCTGATAATGAATGGCCTCTAGATTTTAAGAAAATACATATTTTTTGTCCATTTATAATCATTTTGTGCTATATTTTTGTTGCTCTTTATGGGTCATTTTAAAGCTATTTTTTAATATTTTTCTAGACTGTTTTCTTACTATTTTATCATTTCCTTGTAATTTAAAAAAGCACTCTAATCATAAATGCAGAAGTTTAATAAATATTTTTCTAAGCGTTTTATTTAATATTTTTTGTTTTGTTTCACGTGTTCGTTTCAAGATTCCGGTCTACCGAAATTCTGTACACAAAGAGATATATTATTTTAATATTAAATTACTATCAATAATGAAGAAAATTGTTTACACTACTTTAAATCATTTTCCAAGTCCTTAAGTTCACCTAAATGAATTATTGCAATTTTTTAAGTCGTCGTTGGTAAGAAACAAACGTCATAAATCATTGTTTACATAAACTTTGTTTATCATAGAAAATATTTTTTTAATTTAAACATACAAAAGATGTTGCTTTAGAAATGAACTTGTTTCAGTCGCAAGAAAGAAGGAAATATTTTAAGCGCAATTATGGAACTCGTTTTTAAAATTGCTTACCTTTGAAAAACGTTGAATTAATTAATATTTAAGAATATAACTTGTGTGTTTAGAAAATATAAAACTCTACTGAATTTAGAAAGTCATAGAAAATAAATAATTAGTTGAATTTTAACTACTATGCAAACGTAAAGGAATGTCCAACAATAACAAAAAAATCCTCGATTTCTTTCGTATTTTTAATTAAAAAAATAAAGATAAGAAAATCTCTTAAAGCATTTGATAAATGTAATTATAACATTTATATTATTGTTCGAAATATTATCAGCTTAAAATATTAGATATAAAAATGAGAAATAAAAAATATCTAGAATACGAAAATTTATTCACGAATTACATCTCAGATACCATATATAAATTTCAATCTTATTATCTCCTATTCACCAATGTTTAAAAAAAACAGCTCCTGTAAGAGAAAAAGACAACCTACTAATTCGGTGTCAGTCAAACTATCCAAGATGCTTGTAATGTGCACAGTGTCCCAAAACTTCGTGTATAAACTTGGAGGAGAGGTAGGGAACACAGCTAAGAATCAGAAACACACGCGGGAAAGCATGGTTGGAAATATTCACTGGACGTGATAAGTTGAGATAAAAACACAGGAAGGATAATAGAAAAGGTGCAAAAATTTTATTACGCAACAAAAGAGTACAAAATTACGTACAATCATCACAGCAGCTATTCTCCCAATGTTCTACCCTCTCTTCGAGAAATCCGTGTTCCTCACGGCTCTAATGTACCTGAGTGGACATTTGGTGACTCGGTTGGCATTTCGTTCGTTGTCTTTCTCAATACAACCGTATAACACAGAGTTGGCCAACTTGTGGTACAACGGTATTCTAACAGTGGCCCTAGAAGACTTACTAAAAATTTAAAAAATTTAAAAGATAATAATGAATACCTTTTTTTTTTTACAGTTTTATTGAAATGCGGTTGTGTTAGACAAAAAAAAATCACATTTATTTTAAATACACTTAATTGAATTACAATAGAAATTTATAATGTAGAAAATACTCATTTATTGCTGTGTGCGCTGGCTTTCCAAAGGAAGTACACTCGTAAGATTTTAGAATATGAGGGAGAGTGTTTCTTAAAATATCTGGAAGAAAACAATGAACTGATAGAGTGCTACACAAGAATGAAGACTAGCTTTGGGATTTAGCTTTTCTCCCGTATACCTTGGGACATTTTGATGATTTAAGATCACAAGGAATATATAGCACTCTTCCTACCATATATCTTCTTTTGTAAACACACTTTTGCGTTTTTGTCTCGATTTTGGAAAAAATGATAAGCACATTTCACATTAATGCAGGAGTGAGTGAATATTAACGTCCCACTGTTCAGCTACACGAGGGCTTTGGGGGACGGTCCGCGTCATTTTGAGCCATGGTCAAATGACGCGGACGACACCTGAGCTGGCCCCTCCCTCTCCTAACTACCACACCACACCAACGGGAGGACGTTTGAGCTCTCGACAGATTTAACGTGTATTGCGCTTCCCTACACGGCGGGTCTTCAGTGGTACTGGGCTCGAACTCATGACACGTCAGCCATGATCCGATACCTTGACCACTTGGCAACCGCGGCTACTGGATTCGGATGAGATCAATGAATTTTCGGTCAAAATTCACACGATATATTACACTCATGACTCATCTGCACCTAATAATGGTCTTCACTCTCTTTCCCGTTGAAATTGGCTGCTTTCAAGAAAAGTCTTTTTCGTTTATGGAGAATCAAAATATCGCTCAAAATTAATTGATACACATCTAAAACAACCTAATTTTGTTAGCATATTCGAGAACTAATCCTAATACAGATACATGACTTGGTAAAAAAAAAACTACCAATTCAAAAATTTCACTAAGAAAGTACTGACTGTTTAGTAATTATTTAAAATTAAATGTTTTAAATTACTCATTTTTGTTTTATACCTGATGTAACTGATTTGAGAACCTGTTAAAAGTTTATTAACAATTAAACCTAAGTTTACACTTTTGTCTTATTTGTTATATTATTTTCAAATTTCCATTATTTAGACTTGAATTTAAAAAATATGCCGTTTGCATAAAAACTCCATAATTATCCTCTAAGTAAATTTTTTTCCTTTTTTTCATATTCTTTTGTTTGTTGGAAAAGTTGGAAGTGGAACGCATCATTTTTTTTTATCAAATAGTGGCACTCTTCTCAAAAAGGTTGGCCACCCTTGTTATAACAACGCGTCCATTTCCATTTGCAACGTAGAAGACAAAGTGGAGCGATATGGAAATTAGGGGAATGAGATACCTGCTCAGGTATCATCTTTCCTATGTGATAACAGTTCAGAATTACAAATAATGTAATAAAATTATCACGTCTCTATTAATACCTTTAAAAATACTATGCACTCTCTCAAAATTGGGAAACCGAGCCGCTGTCACCTGCATGGTGCTCAAAGCTAAGGCTAACGACAGACGTAAAAATCTAGCCCTTAGCCAAGATGAATTTCGTGAACCTCGATTTGATGTTACTGTCGATCAGGTGGCATAAGCAACAACAACAACAAAATATTATGTTGCGGTTTCCATACGTATTATTTTATGAACCAGTGTTGAATATACGCATTTAAGGATTTATTTAGCAATGCGCCAGAATAAAATTGTTATCTTGCTTAGGAACAATACATTTTTGTGTGAATGATTTCTTTCTGGAGCATATCGACTGTTAAAATAAGTTTCTGTTCTTGTATAAGAAAACGTACTCTTAAAAGGTTTTCAAACTTAAATACACTTCCTACTACACTGAAATGGGATGAAACTGTTTTCTTCTTAACATTTTACTAATAAATTAGTCGTTCGAAGACATTTTTGATTATCAAAGCTTTCGAACACATTTTAATTTTATTTAAATATCGCGAAAAGGCTTTTATTAAGTGCTTATTTAAAGCAATCAACTTTTCAAATATCCCTCAAGGAAATTCAGACGTGCTCAGACATATAGCTGAAAGCAGAAAAAGTCTCGATCAATCTCATAGCTGAAAAAAGTCTCGATCAAAGATAGAGTACTTATTAACTTACAAATCAAAAGGTTGAAGTCTATTCTGTCAACATCTGCTTGCTAAAACGCTTGTGTCAGGTCCAAAAAAAAAACTTATCTCGTTCAAGTAAGACTTTCATTATGCTACCACTAAATATAAAAGATCAGTAAAATATTTGACCATTTATGTCCATCTGTATAATTACTTTGAGAGACAGAAAACTTATTTTCTTTAATTACAGCTCCAAGTAAGTTACCAAAAATAGGTAAAGTAGCCTGAAGTCTATAATTTGAAAAACATAAGCTGTCAAACTCTTCATAAATGGGAAATTTTTTTAGATTGTTTCGTTTTTCGCAAAATGGAAATATTAGTTCATAGAAAAAGATTAAACAATTTCCTTGACTTTGCTTTACTATGTATTTAGGAATGAAATCAGGTTTTAAATAGTTTATATTCTTAATATCATTAATTCTACTAATTACATTTATTTTAACGAAAAGCCGATGCTGATTGCTTTCAGATGAGCCAAAATTGTTTCTTCATAATATTACATTCTGATAATATTCTACAGATCCATTAATCGGATAGCTGAAGAAGATATTGTATATATTTTCTCTATCATAACGTTATTTAACCCTACTGAATTCATGATCTGATTAGATTTTCATTTTTTTTTATGAAATGATTTTTTTGCATCTTGTATTCAGAATTAAAACCTTCTTGATTTTACTATTTGAGTTTATTCCTTTTTCTTCACATTTTAAGATAAGAGAATA
Source organism: Trichonephila clavata (assembly GCA_019973975.1). Taxonomy (NCBI): domain Eukaryota; kingdom Metazoa; phylum Arthropoda; class Arachnida; order Araneae; family Nephilidae; genus Trichonephila; species Trichonephila clavata. The sequence continues at coordinate 249,408 of BMAO01032659.1, read as the reverse complement.
TATTAACTCATTTCAGTTTTGAAATTATAATCTCATTACAGTTTAAGAGAGAAAAAGAAACTTTTTTAAGCTTTTATTCTCCTCTCTCAATGTACAATACTGAAATGCAGAACAAAATACTGTGTGAAATCTTTAACTACTTGTGATCAACATTAAATATTTTTTACTCACGTCCAACAGAGGCGCCCGCAGGAATTTTTCAAGGAGGCCAGGGTCAAAAGTCCACCATTCTCCCCAATACGCCGCCCAACATATTATTTTCATTTTGTCGATGTCTGGAACAAAAACAATAAAAAATAAATTATTGAATAAATAGTTAGCATTAATTAAAAAATATTAATAATTATATTACGTACTGTATATATAGGATTAAAATCAATCGAAAAAAATAAGGGCTTTGGAGGGAATCCGGACCCGTGGAGTCCTTGAGTGTGCCACTGGTGTTCAGTAATTTTTCTATAATAATAATTGTAAATAAGAATCATCAAATAACAAATGTACATGTCCTTAGAATTTCTGTTCCATACATTTTTAGACGTCTGCTATTATTGTATGTTTAAGTGACGAGTGATACTCAAATAATCTAGCATCCATTATCCCAACTTCACAGCACTTGAATTTCGTTTTCCTCTCTTCCGGTTTGGGGATTCTAAATATTGTGTGTGTTCTCGTAGACATCTTTAATGATTCGATATGAGCATGTTTCTGTTTTACAAGCTTTACTGAATATATATATAAGATCAGTAGCGCACACAGAAAAACTTTTCAAGGGGGGAGAGTCCATGGTCGAAAGTCCCCCAACACGTATCATACCTCAAGACAACATCAATTGGTTCTGCTGATTTTTTTGATTTTGTTAACAAAAAACAGTAAAAAATAAAATACTGAATTAATAATTAGCATTAATTAGTAAAATAAATTGTTAATTACCAGTACTTAATTCAATTTTACGTTATGTATGTATAGGATTATCATCAATCGGAAAAAAAACTCAAGGGCTTTGAGGGGTGTCCGGACCCCCAGGACATCCCCCTTGTGTGCGCCACTGTATAAAATACATGATACCTTTAACTTTTCCATTTCCGAATGTATCGAGATCCCACCAATACTGTAAAAAATAGAATACACTTTAGCACAAATACTTGAAAGAAATTCTCTCACCTCCAGTAGCGTGGTGAAGGGAATTACGAATGGTTTGCTTTTCCAAAATTATCAAATGTCGTAAACAAAGATTTTAACCCATTAACTGGCTTACCCATATACCATACGGGCTACCGAAAACTAGCCGCAACTGGTTTACCCGTACGGCTGTACGGGCACGGATATTTTCTTCTTTCTATCTTTAACTTGCATATATTTTTAATTCTTATAGGGAGATTTTTTTGTGCAAGAGTGTTTTTAAGCGATGCAGTTTGTCCTTGGTACTGAAATACTTCTCATCTGGGATTATCTTTGTGGTGAAGGTGGGGATTTTTCATTGAAGGTAGGAATTTAGGTTCTTCAAAATATTCGATACTCAGAACAGGGATTGATTGGTAAGGCAATGTATAATTCGTTGCTTAAGAAGAAATGAAGATGGAAAGATAATCCAAAAAAGCGAATATTGCCCTATTGCAATGTAAAACTTAGTATTACACCATGCTTCAAATTGTGTGTATATATATATATATATGCACACACTTACAAAATCCTCAACCGTTTCAAAAAGAGGTACGAACATAAAATATTTTGTAAGAAAAAGAGAATTTCTTTTAAGATATTTGAAACATTCTTCATAGCATTCAGGGTGTACCTATAAAAAGCAAACATTTAGGGGTTTTTGTGTTGCACAATTATAAAATAAAAAATAGTGTAATTTAAATTGCAAATTATAATAAAATTCTTCCAATTTCACATTCTGTGTGTTAAATATTACGCGTAGTTATATGTAATAAAAAATGTACCTTTTTTTTAACATTCTGGGCAAATTAAGGGGACCACTTAAGGGATGAATTAACATTAGATTTACGATCATTTTCCTATCTCTACGGACACCCGTCAAATAGGCCGACTACAGGAAACCTCGTATTTTCTTTCAAAAAAGAGGATGGATTCAATTTATAAAAACAATTATAAATCTTAACTGACTTCACATGTGTTTGTTAAACCTGTCGCGGAGTTTGCGTAGATAAACTTTTACTGTCCGTACATTTATTCCGCATATTTTTTGCATTCTATTGTCCGTTTACATCAAGGGTTGGCAACCTATGGCACGTGGTGAAATTCTCAGTGGTACTCTGCACCACTCTACTAATTTGTCAATTTTTGAGTGGAGGGAAGTTGATAAATTTGTAAAGAACTTTATTTGACAAACATCTTCAGAATTATGGACATTTACGGAATTACGAAAAAATCCTTTAGATAACTGTAAAAATAAATTTACACAGCTATTTTGTAAATTATTGTACGTTATTGTTAGAGAGATATAATTGTTTGAAGAGAGAAAATGGCACAGATACTCTTCTTTTCGCTTTTGGTTCTACATATCTTAAGTAAAAAAACTCTTGCCTCATATAAAAAATCTTTCCAGTTTACAAAAAAAATTGTTTAACAGCTGAATTCTCATAATCGCGTCGGATTGAAAGTCACACATTATACACCTGATTTTGCGATATGAAAGTAGAGTGGTGCGCAAGTACTAGGCTCACATTAAAATTTTTATCTTTTTAATGTAACTGCAATGAGAAGGGAAATACTGATATTTTACGTTGCCTATTTCTTATTTTAATGAATATGTTTAAAAATACGTAATATATGAACAATTTTAATTTTTTTTTATTTTTGCTGAAGAAATAGTTATATTTTATGCTGTTTATTTTTACGTTAAGAAATATCTTTAAAAGATGCAAAGTTAAAAAAAAGAAACGAGCCTTACAGTAGTCACATACGATGTGTATCATCTGGCATGTTATCGTGGTAAATTCGCAATAGCAACTTAAATCATGAAAAAAATGAATCGAGTAGGATTGGAAATAATTTTCTATGGAATAATTATACTTTTAATGAAAATTTTATTTAATTAACACAAGGAGTAATGCAATTTTTTATCAAAAATAATTATTATTGTTCAATTTGGGGAAGAGCGGTAATGATAACTTATGATAACTAAAATATGACACATATACTTGTGATTTCAAAGTATTTAAAAACCGTTGAAAAATAGCAGTACCACTGTTAGTTGTCGAAACATTTCGATTTGTGTTCATTTCGAGCTTGAGTTCATCATTCAAAAAAGCTGAGTGGCTCGGCTTCTAGCAAACTGAAGTTAACTTTAAAATCACCACTCAAAATCATGGGAAACGAGTGATTTTTTTTTAAAAAAGAGCAGAACCACCTTTGGTATATAGTAAAAGTAAAAAATGCAGGAAATCTTTAATTTTTTGAACCGTTTGATTCGGAGAAATGTATAGGACCACTGAAATCACTGTTTGTCCATTTTCAAATAAGCATTTTGCCGCACATATGTCCCCAATATCTTGACTAACAATACCCAGTCCACTCGTTTGACGATAAGTAATATCCATATGTCGAGCCACAACATGTGAGTTGTTCTGTTTAAGATAGATCGCAACACCAGCTGCTCTGTGGCCCGGTCATTTAAATTGTATACAGCAATCGAAGTCAGGTATCGAAACACGTTCGTCATTGTTTAACCACGTCACTGCCTAAAGGACTTAGCTTCTTCTCTGATCCGTAAGTGGTGGCCGAGTGGTCTAGGCATCGGATCCTGGCTAGCGTGTCATGAGTTCGATCCTAGTACCACTAAAGATCCGCCGTGTAGGGGTGTGATGCACGTTAAATCTGTCGAGAGCTCAAACGTCCTCCCGTTGGTGTGGTAGTTAGGAGAGGGAGTGCCAGCTCAGCTGTCGTCCGCGTCACTTGACCATGGTTCAAAATGACGTGGACCATCGTCAAAAGCCCTCGTGTTGCTAATCAGTGCGACGTTAATATTCACTCACTTGGCACGCTTTTTTTTACAGCTTAAAAAATTGCCTATCCCTGGTATACATTACCTGCGGTGCGTTGATATTGGGTTCCATGTCATCAAAATATATCGCCGTTGAATTATGTTTTTTTATTAAGTATCTGCGTTCCAACTACTTTTACATTTCTTTCTAGAAAATTAATTACATGAAAAAAAAACCGGTTTAGTATGATAAACTATGAAACTATCTTAGCCGCCATTTCGATAGGTATCCGTACGGATAGTATGTATTCATCATACAAAATTCTAAAATTATAGACCCAAAATGACGGGTCCCCAGGATGCATCTCTCATCTCAGATTTTTATGAAGAAAAATGAAATATTTTCCTCTTTGCGAATAAACGAGAAAAATAGTGGTTTGCGGTCTGATTGATCTGTTCTGTAATCATAGATTCCTAGATGTAAATAGGGCTCTAAGTTTACATATCAGAAGGGGGGAGAAAAACGATCGGTTATATTTTGTAACAAACCGAAGTTCGTATAAATGTTTGGGAATAAATTATCGCTCGCTAACATTATAAAACTCAACAATTTTATTCTCTCCAGAAACTTAATAAACTGGTGTCTCTAGCGAGCGCTTAATGGGGACCCAAACCAATAATAATAAAGATTCACTTAACAGACACTGGAATGCGATTTCCAAATCATTTTATGTCTCGCCAATTCCAATAAATATTCAAAGACTCGCTTTGAAATTTACAACTTCACCCTCCTCACTTCCACAACCTCCTCGAATCAACCTCTTTAAAAAGCAAACCTGATTTTCATCTATCCTTCAAAAGGGGAAGCAAAAATCCATAGAATAGATTTTCCTAGAAGTTCATCTGAAAAACGACATGAGAACCCGCTGTAAAAGAACCTCTGCCGTTGCCGCCAAATGCCATTGGCACCCGACGGAATTTTTACCATCTCCTCTTGAAGCGCATCACCGACCACACATACTCGGGGTTTTTTTTACCGCTTAATGAGTCATTTGTTCGGTGTGATTTTAAACTCTTTATTAGGCATATAAATCCGTCTACTGGTGTTACAACACAATGCTTTACAAACAATAAAAATTATGACTAGAAATTTTTTCTCTGTTTTGCCTTGGATCTTTATGAATTAACTAAAAATCTTGAAAGGTCAAAAAATGATTAAAGATGACCTTAAAATTAAAAAAAATTAAACCCAAAGTAAAAATGATAGAATTACATGAAAACGTCCAGATATTTTTGTTATATATATATATATATATATATATATTGAGACAATACATATAAACAGCATTAATACACATTAACAATGTTTGTTACCCAAAAGAACAATGATTATCAGGTAGGGGAGATCGGGGCAAGATGACGAATGTCTTAATTTTTCCGTATTTCACTAAGTAGCAGCATCAAATGAACACTACTGTCTCTCCTTTTGGCCGTTCGTTAAACAATAGTATAGACACGCTGAAATCGCTATTTCTGTGTTAGTTGTGAAGTTTTCATTGTTTTTTGCTGCCACGATATAACTCTCTTTTTTATGCATGTGTAAATAAACTCTGCTACAGATACAGGTAAGATATAACGTTTATCTTTAATATTTATGAGTAACTTGGTTTAAATATTACCTATTACCATGAATAAATGTCAATTAATTGCCTTCCTTCATGATAATAAGAACGAATATTTTTAAACAGACAGTCTGGGGCAAGATGACGATCCGAATTACGGGGCAAAATGACGAGCTCGTCATCTTGCCCCGTGTTTCGTAATTTATTAAACTAACTATTGTTGTCCATCATATTAAATCCTGTGAACACTTGTTTGTCTGTGTGCATGTCCGCGTGACCTTGCGCTTCCATCTCTTCTGGGGTTAAGGGGTGCATAGGATCCAGAAAGGTTTCGTTCGAAAAGGGGTGACCAGAGGAAGACATTTTTGCCATCCTCTACCCCCCCCCCTTGAAGAGGAAGGAATAGAATAATAATTTTTTACTTTAGAGCTATTGGCTTTTACCTGCCACCTTTTCTGATTTTTTGCTAGAAAACGAATGCTTCCTGAACCTGTAGAGAGACGGTCAACGCCTACTGTGCCCAACTCAGTATACGTGACCTTGGGCCCTGAAGTACATGAGCTGATGTTCCGGTCAGGTGGTCAGTCTGACGTGAACCCCCCAGTTTTAAACTCCGACAAGCAAGCTCGGTACTCATTTATCGACCCATTGAAGGGATGAAAGGCTGAGTCGACCTTGCCCAGCCCGAGGTTTGAACCTGTGGTGTGGAAGCGTGATGCACTACCACTCAGCCATTGGACGTTGTTATTATAAGCATACCTAATTTTCAGTCATAAAATTTTCAGTATGAAAAGAAGAACTGATATTTTGATGTAATCATCTGAAACAATACAATTTAAAATCATGCAAACTCTAGAACTTTATGTTCAACAAATCTAAATGTAAAATAATGTAAATAATTAAATATGCCTGCTTGATGTCAGCATAACTACTTTTATATATGAATAACTTGCCATTCTGTAATTTCGAACTATACACATTCAAATGAATAATAATAAAAAAAACAGGTAATTCTAAAATTTTCATAAATATGCCAAGCTTTTTTTTACCATAATTTTTGTTTACAAAAAAATAAATAAATAAACAAAGAGACGTTTTCAGACAGGTGTGTTCGAATTGATAACTTCCATAAAAATGATCGAAATTGAAAAATTCTTTTTGCATTCAGTAACAGTGATTATAAGTATTGAAATTAAATGCTAAAAGTGAAAAACCGAACATTTAATCGATTTTCTTACCAATTTCAAAGTCTACTTCACCCTTAAGAATAACATTTCAGTTCTTGAGTGAAACATATGATGAAGAGTAAATAACATTCTACACGGAGACATGGGCATTTTCAGCTGCTTCAAGTTCAGGGTCATAGCCTGGAGATGGCAGCCTTTATTCTCTTTACTTGAAATTTTTTTGAAAACTTTGTATTTTGTATGAGGGAATCTGCCTAATTGCTATCAAACTTCTTCCTGTGATTGTAATAAAATTGAATTATGAGAGTTCCCACACACAAATCATATACTCTATCTTGTTTTGAATTGAAAAACAGTGAAGCAATTCCTCTTTTTTTTTCTTTTTTTTTTTTTTGGAAGAAATTGTTTAAAATTTGTAATTAACTTTTACAATTATTCTTACAATCACAGTCTATTGTTTTGAAAACAATTGTGAACATTTAGAATTTTAAAAATATAATGCAATTATTTATATGTAATTAAATTATGCTTACCGTTCACATACAGTACAATAAACCCTTTATGCGTGGGAATTATACTTCCTCCGCCACCAACTTCATTAGTTTTTAAATGTCGATGGGAAGCCATTTTCCCACCCATGATTTGTGATGCTATTATTACGGGTAGCACAACTGTGTGAGATTTCTCTGGATTTTCATGTTGTAAACGCAAAGGAGAACTTGGAATTTTCCTGAGCATCAAGGAAACTGTTCCAAATGGCATACGATTGACTAAAGTTAGCGCTCATGCGCCAACTTAATAGAAAACATATAAATGTTGCATTTTGTACTATAATAAAGCAAACTAGAAGTGAACAAAATACGCTTATAAAGCTTGCAATGTCTCCCTATGTGTTGATACCTGCTTTCTGAAATTTTATGGAAGGTAGTGTAAATAAACTCTTAAGTTATTGTATACATGTATTGTATACATTGTATTCATGTATCTATTCCACTTACGATTTGTCGTGCGATATAAAGGAAGCTGATGTATCTTGAGCCTAATCTGGGATCAAAGCCCCCACATCGCGGGGTAAGTAAGTTTGGAAAGTAAAATACATTTTTTTTTTACTGATATGCCGTCTTCGTCACTTGACCGCATGTAAACATTTCAAAGTCGGTGACTATAAACCCTTCTGTTGATAATTTACAACGCAACATCAATTCTAAGTAACAGGTATTACAAAAATATTAATAACATGTAATCTTATACTTAAAAAACTGACACTATTCTAGAACAAAATGGAAAAAGTGTAACGCATTTCTGGGATTTATTTTTAAAGTTTATCAGAAAAATAACCCTACTGCTTATTTGATAAATATTTTTTTTTACTTCGTTAGCATGCCAATATAGATGGTAATGTACAATTCTTTAAGATAACTTCAGTTCTATAAGCGATTAATATGTATATACCTGAACTAAACAATGATATTAAATAAATCATTTCTTGAAAAACTGCTCGAACACAAATACGTATAAGAAGTATCATTTTTTTTACTATGAATAAGGAAGGGTTTATTGGGAAAACTGTCCAAGAGACTTCAAGGAGTCAGTAGATAAATCAAATGCCATGACTCTTGAGGACAAAGAACGTTCGAAAAGTTCTGGAAAGGCTTTTATCTATAATAATAGGTTAAATCTGCATGAATAGCTATATCATCTCACTTGACATTTTTCAATAGAAAAATATTAGATCCAGAGCAGGAATTTGAGTTTCCATTATTACAATGGATAATAATCGAAGAATGGCCTATATATATTTTAAACTCCTAAGAATATTAGTAATGATTAAGAAAATATGCTATACCGAAAACTTTAAACTGCAATGGATGTGTGAATTTACTGAAGGACTTGCTGTCTGTAGCTCCAAATGGCTGAATCCATCGTCCACAAGTCATTGTTAATTGAGCAATTAAAAAAGAGAAATCAAAAACAATTTTATTATTACAAAAAAAAAATTGAATCAAAAAATATTCTCACAATTTCAAGGAACATTAAAAAAAACTCGATTAAGTTTAGTTGTGCAAATCTTTTATCTTGAAAATACATCGATTTCATGTTTCGTTAATCGACCTTTTACTCATGGTCAACGTGATTTAGATTTCAGTTAAGGATTTTATGGACTTCAACTTCCGCGATCAGTGTCTTAAAATTTCACCAAATTTCTGAAATAATTTGGAAGAATAAAAAGAAAAATAATACAAGAACAATTGATCTTCTCAACTGGTTTAAAATCTTTATTGTAACGTATGATAGATGGCCGCGGTAAATGAGTGGATGCCATCGTTTGTATATAATCTCTGTAATACATCTATTTTACCAAAAGTCAATATAAAACCGAGTCTTAATTTCAGGGAAACACGGTAAATGACAAAAACCCTAGATATAAAAACAAACAAAAAATTCCTTAAATTCCTTCTATGGCACTTGCTGAAAGTTTGCCAATTGTTTTCTTGAACAATTGTGGATAATTTTTTTCACGGGCTTCAAATATCGCACAAACGACTGTCTCACCGGATGTAATATTTATCTTAAGAAAGATTTCTCTCTCTCTCTTTTAGCGGTGTATTATTTCATAAGAATAATAAAAGCTATATAAATCTTCCGAAACATGTTCCAGTCGAAAATGGTTTTTAACCTAAAATGCATATTTTTTTCTTCAAACACAGTGCATATAATTTTTTTCTCCTCCAATCGAATAAATCTAAGTACTTTCTAATGGCAAATAATAGGAGAAACTTTAATCAATATTTTGAGCTAAAAATTAAGCATTGTCATCCATCTCACTCAGAAAGACCTAGAAAATGTAAAATATTTTTTGAAGACAATATCTTAATGTTTTATTAACCATACACTTTAAAGCCTCAACCTTTTTTCGGCCGGGCCCCATAGATATTACGCGGACCGTAACATAAGGATTGAGGATTAATTAGGTGGGATCAAGGATATTTCAAAAGAGGAAAACTGATCAAAATATTAAAACTCCCAATTTTGGATTATATTTTAAAACTACATTAGTCTCTGTCAAGCTCAACTTACAAAAAATAGGTTATATACATTTTTAAAACCCAGTTATGAGGTAATTTCGATATCCTTTCATCAATGATCCCAAGCCCCCTTTTTTCATTTTATTATCATAAAAACAAAACTGCTTTGTACTTTGATAATTTGATTTTTCTTTTCGCAAAACTTCGCTTATTTTTATTTCGGATATTAATTTATCATGTGCAGGATGGTATGGTAGCAAAGAATTTTAACTGAATTCCAAACTGAAATCAGTTTTATTTATCAAAATTTAATTCACCCTTGCATTTGCATTTTTATTTCAAAGTGATGTGCAAATACTTTTTGATTTTACTAAAAAAATATGCGAACAAATGATTAAATTCCACAAATAGTACACCCTCTAACAATTTCTGTATCGATTCATATGCTAGCCTTAATAATTTCATACGTTTATCAATATCTAGAAAGTAACAAATTTTACAGGATGCTTTCTTTATCTTTGCAATGTGTGCATCGAAAACATAATTTGTTGCTCTTGCAAAGATTTTTTTAAGAAAGCCAATTTTTATCTCGTCTTGATTTTGAAAGATTTGAGCTTAGTGGTAGAGGGAGAAGTAAAATTATGAACATTTCCAAGAACAATTTGTTGATTCCTATTGGTTTTTATCTTCAAAATACACTCATGTCCATAAATTAAGGGTAATGAAGTTCAGGCAAAGAAAGAGACAGAAGCAAAACAAATTTGACTTATTTGTAAAGTCTATTGATTAAACAAAAGGTAAAGAGCAAAAAAAGATGCTATATGTTTGACATAATTAATAAAAATTGCGATTTTTACTCCCTGGAGCAAATTTCAAAAAAGAACCTATTGACAAAAAACAGTATAACATGGTTAGTATGATGGTTAATACGGAGTATGTCCCCACGATGCAATACAGGCCTTACAACGCCTACGCATGCTGAGTATCAAATTATCAATCTGATCTTGGGGAATATTACACCACTCATCAAGCAATGCCCTCCGAAGTTCCGGTAGACAGGTGGGAGGGAGTTAATGGGCTGCAATTTGTCGGCCATGCATATCCCACACATGCTCTATTGGATTCAAGTCCGGTGAGTATGCTGGCCAATCCATACGGGTGATATCCTCCGATTGAAGGCATTCGTCTACAATATTTGCACGGTGAGGACGGGCGTTGTCATCCATAAACAGAAATACAGCACCCATGGCGCCCCGAAACAAACGTACATGTTGTTCCAGAATAACATCCCGATAGATGTGGCCTGTCATCGTTACACTCTGAACATGCATGTCAGTTCTGGAACCAAGAATAATTCCTCCCAAAACGAGCCATCCTGTACCACCGTAACGGTGTCGTTCAATGGTGTTCTCTTGGTGGTAACGGGTACCTGGCGCTGTCCATATGAAAGTCCGGCGGGAATCAGACTGCAAACTAAACCTGGACTCGTCGGAAAACATCACACAAGACCACTGTTGCGGTGTCCACAATGCATGCTCTCTACTCCAGGTTAATCGCAGGCGACAGTGAGTTGCGGTAAGGGGAACATATCTGACAGGCCTACGAGCATATAGACCAATGTGCCCTAAGCGGTCCAATGTGCCCAATGTGTACACGGTCTGCCTTGAAACTGTCGTACCGGTAGCTGAAGAGAGCTGACGAGACAGGTCTGGTACTGTGCTCCGTCTGTTTCTTTTGGCAGTAACTGCCAAATACCGGGCCTCATTCGGCGTTGTAACACGGGGGCGACCTGTGCTGTAACATCTACTCACATTACCATCATCTTGGAATCGTTGCCAAAGCCTGGAGATGACACTCTGGACGATTCCAAGTTCCTCGGATACTTCCAGCCTGGAGTACGTCCACATTCGAGTCGTCCGATAATTCTACCACGTAAAAAATCATCCAAATGCTTCCTTTGTGCCATAACTATGCGGTTATTGCACTGAAAGGCTTTTAAAGCGCTTGTGAACAATTTTACTTCTTTGCCACCATTCCTTATATACCCCTCTCTTACACTCTCGTCATTGTGACGTACTATCCGCGCCATCTGGTGGTTTCCTGTAATGTGCATATTCTTCTTCAAGGTGTGTGTGATAATTCTACAGGTGAAATTTTTATTTTAGAGTTCAATTTCTGTGTGTGATTCTGAATTATCCTTAATTTATGGACATAAGTGTATCTAAATGTGTGGTCTGGGTCATATATTCTTTAGATATTTTTCGCTTGGAAGACATGAGGGTTAGTTAAAAATTAGTTTCACTCATGAAATGGTCGCTACTCACTTATTTGTTATCACTAACCGTTACCATTACAAAAAGAGAAAAAGGTAAATCGCAATGTGTACCAGCACGACATCGATAGCAAACTTTATGTATTTCTTTGCTTGATTGACAGAATTACTCACAAAATTTTTAATGCATTGTTCTTAAATAATTGAGTTTGTTAGTACTACGGACCATTACCGAGCCACTCAGAAAGCTCCGGTGGGCCACATGTTGAGTTTCACTGCTCTAAAACAACGCGAGGGCTATTGGTAACGAATATCGTAATTTGGAAACTCGTCAAGTGACGATAATAATATCATACTCCACTCTCTAAACAACTACGAAGAATTTAATGTGCATCAGTGTCTCTTTACATTGGAAATCTTCAGTAGCACTTGGACTCGAACTCGTCGGCCACTTCTTGTCCTTTACCACTCCTCTCCCCCCCCCCCGTGTAAAAGGGCTGATCCATGGTTAAATGTGCGAAGTTCAAAGTCCTCATTTTAATGGGGTATGGAAATAAAGTCAGTGGAATTCCAGCTGAAGTATGATTATTCGTCACTTGATTGTGGTTAAAAATTGCGAGGTTCGTCGCCAATATCCCTCGTGTAGTTTTAAAATACGACGTGGATAAACCATCAATCATTCTATGATAGTCAAAATACAATTTACCGAACCCTTATTTAACGAATTTTTCTTTTTCCCAATTAAATGGAAGGCAAAAACCCTATTTAACAAATAATATGAACCCCGAATTAACGAATTATTTCATCAACTGATTTTTTTATTAGTTTAAATTCGAAAGAAAAATTGCATTTCTTTCCAATTGACATATCCTTTTTGTCCGGAACAGAAATACTTTTCTTGTACGCAGTCAATTTCGACGGGAAAGGTTGCAGCCTATTATTAGATTTTACAGGTGCAGATGAGTCATGAATGTAGTCTATCGCTTGATTTTTCAACGGGACAGGAAATTCCTTTCTTATCTCATCTCACTCCACAATGCAGGGGATATTTAAGATTTTAACGATCATGTGTTACACTTGATGTTGGACTGTATCTGTGCAACTAAAGTTGAGGAAATAGTTGATTTGTCGGAACCAATGAATAGCAATTCTGAAGCAGAAATTGATAATAAAACACCTATCAAAACATTTTTCTAATATTTTACATTGTTTGGAAACTGTGAAAGCATACCTCATTCAGCAGGACGTAAATGACGCAGTATTTTCTTCCCTTCATTAAAGTCTAAAAAGAACTCTTTGGAGTCAGGAACGAAAAAGATTGTCAAACATCTATTAGTCAGTATTTTAAAATTTTCAATTTACTTATGCGTAATGATTTATGTATAGTACTTTTAGCTGTTGAATAAAAAGTGTATAATTTCTGACTATTGATATTTTTTGCGTAGTAGCTTATTGCAGAATTCCCAAAAGGTAAAAGTAAATTTGTACTTTTTCGGACCCCTTGTAAATGAACGAAAAAAATGTTCGGTCCCGATGAATTTGTTAAATCGGGGTCCGACTGTATATGAAATTATTCCTTTGAAAATGTTTGCTTGAAAAGTGTTGTTGATGTGGATAAGATAGCATCAGGTTTTCCTTTTGATCACCAGTACCAGATATTTACTAGAATCCCTTATTTGTCACTTCGGATAACGCAACTTTACCTTTGAACGGTATCGAACAATATTATCAAAACAAAAAATTTCTATAATATTTTTTTCTTAATATTAAATCGGTTTACCTAGAAATGGGACGTTTCCCTTTTCTGAACGGATGAATAAAATAAATTGCAAAGTTCCACTTCAAATGTTCATTTTTAATTTATGTATGTACTCTATATGTTCCCCTATTCCTCATATTGTTGTATAGAATTTGTGATTATACTGCTCCGGACTATGGAATATCTGACCTTATTTTTGACTAGTTCAAGTTTCTCCGATGTCTGGAGAAAGACAAACATTCCTACAAAAGTTAAATACCTATTCTTTTTTAATTAAATAATTTACACACACTGTCTCTCGAAAGGTGTAGCAAAATTTTATACTTTGAGCATCAGTACCTCAACACAGTGGGTCTTTAGTGGCATTTGGACTTGAATCCGCGACTCGATAACCCTGACCACGAATTCCCGATCATGATCTATCGGCTACCGTGGCTTGCTATATGGGATTAATAAGCAAATACAACCACAAGTTTTATCGCAGCATATGAGAAACGAAAATATCTTATCTGCTGTTTTTAGAAGTTTCACAAAAAGCATTGCTATTTCAAATAAAATAACTTCAAAATACAAGTACAAGGTGTGGCTATTAAATAACGAGACGGACACAAGAAATCTAAGCATGTGACCAACAGCTATTTAGCGTGAGGCCTTCTCTTTCGAATGCAGTGCTTCTCGTTTTTGTAAATAAACAGTGTAATTTTGCATAAGAGTTATTTTTTTGTTTCTCCGGAAAAATTACAACTGTAACACTAGAGCAGTAGTCTTCAAACTGTGAACCCTGGGGTTCCACAAAGCAAAAATCGAGAAGATATAAATTTGTATGAAGAATGCATTCACGTTCTCTATGAAGTTTATATAGTTACAAATATCTAAAGCTCATCCCCTATTCATTAAAACTAAAAATTTTATTTATATATAACTTTATTTTGCAACACTTTTTAAACTTTTACTGTAATATAATAAAATATTAAAATGTTTTGTCTTTTTATATATATACTTCCTATTATAGATCGGAATATTCTATTGTTTACTATCTCGGGTTCTAGGAGATAATTTTATACTTGCTAGTTAGCACAATGCCTTGAAAACTAAATATTTTTCTAATGGAAAAGGAATCTTTTTATATTTGTGAAAAACAACACTTATAATGAAGGAAAGGGAACAACATTTCAACAGAGTTGATGTTAAAATCTGAATTTTATTGCCACTCAGAACATCGTGCTTAAGGGAAATATGTTTTTCAATCTGAGTGGGGACAAAACAAATAAAACTCAGAATATGTAATGGGATGGCATTTAATCTCAATAGAACCGGACTTCGACAGTTTACGTAAAAAATACTAGCATATATCCCAGTTACTAAATATAATACATGGGTAGGTGACACTTGAATCAGAAATTTATATTATTAATGAGTAAATTATATTTAAAAAATTAGATTAGAATTTTTAACTATAAATGCAATGCGTTTTTAATTGCTTTTACATAAAGTACCTATAACATGTTGTTCTTCTTTAAATATTATTTTGAGATATATTCTTCGAAGTATGTGTATGAAATGAGGTTCCACAAAAACACTTTCTAGTTCTAGGAGTTCCACGAAAGCACCTGCAAGTTCCAGGGGTTCCATGAGTTGAAAAAGTTTGAAAACCACTGAACTAGAGCAACGAGCTGTTGCAAAATTTCACATAAAACTTGGAATAAACCACTACTAAAACATAATTTGTTACAAGAAGTATATGGCAATGAAGGTTTATTGAGTTCAAGTGTTTTTGAGGGATTCACGCGTTTTCAAAGAAGCTGAGACGACGTTGAAGGGGAATCATGCCTGGATCGCCCTTCCACATCAAACACGGAAGGATGTATAAAAAAAAATCGTAATGTGATTTGATCTGACAGTCGGTTAAGTATTTGTGTGATTACTTAGGCTGTGAATGAATCGACAAAGAATCCGTACAGCAAATTTTACATAAAAATTTGGCATACAAAAAGTGTGTGCCAAAATGATGCCTACAGTTCTCTTATTTGAATAAAAAGTTCGCAAAAATGTTTGCACTGACACTTTGAATGTTATTGAAACTTATTGAAAAGGGTAATAACGTGTTGCGAATCGTGGTTTTTTACTTACGATCCTGAAACGAAGCGCCAATTCATGCAATGCTTCACCGAGAACAAAAAGCGCTCGAATGAGCAAATCAAAATTCAAATCAGTGATGATTGTTTTTTACAATATTCATAGGATTATGTACTTCACTGGTTTCCTGAGGTCAAACTATTAATCAACATTAATACCTTCACGTTCTTGCTGATCTCCGTATAAGAATAAGGAAGAAACGACTCGAATTGTGGAAAGTCAAGTCATGGGTTCTCCAACAAGACAATGCGCCGTCTCATTCCGCATTGTCTGTCAGCAGATTTCTTGCCATGTACAGCATCCCAATGTTAGACCATCCATTTTATTCACTAGATCTTGCACCGTAGGACTTATATATGTTACCTAATGTGATATCTGCATTTAAAAAAACAAGATTGAGTCCGTTGAGTTTGTGAAAGAGAAAACGGCACACGTCCTCTAGAAGCTGTCACAAGAAGACTTTCAGCCCTTTTTCAAACAATGGAAGATTCGCATAGAGCATTAAGGGATAGAGAAGAGATGTATATTGATGGTGATAATAAATATATGAAATCAAAATAAAATGTTTTATAACATCAGTCTCGTTATTTAATAGCAATACCTTATAAATATGCACGTGTGTTCTTTAATTTACCTATAATTCTATTTATCAGTGCCTGTTTAAGCTCATTTCAGATACTGGGCGCAGATCTACAAGGCCGCCTCCTTGGCACTGGCGGATCGAAATTTATAACCAGAAAATCTAATAAGTCCAACTTATCCGGGTCCTTGGATAGGCGCCCTATTAGTAAAGGGCCCGGGATCCCCCCCCCCCCCCAAGCGCCCAATGGATAGACCGGCACTGTTACTTATGAAATTATGAATGGAATTTTTCAATTTTAGAAATGAAAATAATTTTCTTGAATGGTAATAGTTTTTTTGTATTGAGTATGATTTTTTCGTACAATAAAATAATGTATATTTTTCAAATAACATAAAGGAAAGCAAAGAACAAGATGAATTATTCATAAAAATTTGAATTAAAATGACTTCTTTCTCAAATTTCAGAATTAATAAAAGCATTTTCTTTTTCTAATTATGTAGAAATATTTAACTTTTTATTCTATCATTTGCAAAAAATAATAGTCCTCATTATATCAAAGAAACATGTGCGTATTATTTTCTAACGTAGAATATATATTTTATGTATCCCATACATACATTATTTCTTATGCTAAGTCAAATATATATATAATGCAATATGCAATAAAAAGTAAATAATTGTATAATTGCTTATTAAAAGAGTTTTTTTTATGTTGCACAAATTTATAATTAAACAATATCCCTTGGAAGGAAATGTTGAAAAGATATTTCAGGATTTCACTGAGTAGTTTGTTTTTCAAAGTTTAAATCAGTTTAAATTCTTCTGGAATATCCTTTTTTATAGAGAAACCTTAATTTTTTCCTCACTTCTCTAAATTTTCCAAACGCGTATAAAAATTTTCGGATCGTTTAGTTTCATTCGAGCAACTGTGCATTGGAGCGAGCCACTGTGCATTGGAGGAATGCATCGATTACTTTTAAAACATTAATATCGCATATTTAATAATGGTAAAAATTTACCTAAAATAATCTCTAAGAAAAAGTTTTAATTTTTCGCGGATTAGAATTACACCTGGCGGATTGGTTAGCTTCCGAGAATTTCTCAGCTATTCATAATTATCTCACACATCATGCATTTATATACTAGTCATCTCAATCGAAGACGATTCCAGCTAAGACTTATCCTTTTTATCTGATGAGCACCAGGAGCGTAGCTACCGCCGTATCATTGGTATCAATGATACGGGGCCCCCAAACTATAGGGGCCCTAACATGTATAAGCAGAACAATTCTAAGACTTTAAGGGCCCCTAGCAGGTCTCCCAAGGAATTTTGATGCAGGGCTCTCTCAGGACTAGCTACGACACTGCCGAGCACCTCTCACCGCAAAACAAGAACTGTGGCCATCTACTTCAATTGCTGTCTTGTGAATATATTTCTTCCGGGATAACATCAAGTATAACCTTGAGAAAACCTTGATTGCGAAGACTTTGGTCGCTACATTATTGTTACAGATAATCCGTCTACTTTTTGGTTAAACAGCGGATAATGGTCCCTATCTCCGAGAGATAATGTTTATCTTTGACCCTTGGGAGCATCAGTTATCAGTACTTTGCAAAGGTACCCTTCCAATACGCGGCGGCCAATGTACGAATGGTAGAATAAATATTTTGACTTATCGAATTCAACAATATTGTGTTTAAAATCCTTTTTGTTTATTTTTAGTTGGATAAGCTGCTCTCATCTCTTGATAACAAATTAATAAAGGTGAGAACATTTTTAATGGGTCATCTAATTTCCATTTAACCCTTTATCTACCACATTATGATTTATTGCAAATTTTTTTCATACACAATATTTTTTTTTTAATCACTGAATTGAATATTAAGGGATCTACACAAATAAAATACTCAACTTTGGGAAATTCAGTTCGCTCGAGCTAATGAATTCAATTGGTACTTTAAAGTACCGTCAGTCCACAAAGGTCTCAAAAATTCTCATAATGCGAAAAGACCAAATGACTTTTTGAACGCAATTTAACTCTTCAAAATGCTAAATAACCAGAGAACACTCATATTTTACAGCACAAAATATTTTTAAAAATTATTAAATTTTTAAAATTTATATTTACGTTTTTTTACACATAAATTTAATTTGATGATATTCAAAGAAACTGTTTCCCCCCCCATTAATACACAGAAATTCATTACACGTTGCGCATTTTGAGTGAGGTTTCAATTGAATATTTTTAAAAGTAGTGCATCCTGGGGTAAAAAATGCTGTATTTTCTTAACAAGAACCACTGCCACCTCGAGTTTATTCTCTTGATCGTTATCCTAAGAATCTAACGAAAATTCCAGCAGATAATTTGCTGGGACTTCTTCATCATCTGTTAGTACATCATTGATTTCAGATAGTAGGTTCTGTAATAAATCCAAAGCCTCTTGAAGGCAGAGTTTCTTTTTCCCAGACATTCTAAGAAAAGGAAATAATAATAATAATAATAGCACCTTGAAAAACTCCTAGTATTGTTAAATCTTAGTAACACATATAGAAATTAAAATGTTATCTCAAAAATTAACAAGAATAGATATTTTATTTAATTGTGTGGGGGGAAAAAACAAGCTCCAAAAAAGGCATAAGTCTCTATTGCACTATATGGATGATTCTGCAACACAACAAAAAACGACCATAAACCACACGGACGGGGGGAAAAAAGCCAAGTTCTTGCTCCAACACCCGTGTGCTGTCGGTACTTGTAAGTACCAAAAAGTTATTCAACTGTAAAATTAATTATATACACTTTTCTCTTAAAATAAATAGTCAAATCGTTTTCTAAGGTCTTCCTTAACATATAAAAAAAATAAGACACCTTTTGACATTAACTACTTCTTCGGAATAAAAATGACAATTTTCGCAATCCGATCAAAATGTCAGCTAAAAACTCAACTTTGCTATAAAGCTATATTCGCCTTCCCCGCTAAAATACTCATCCTATAGAACCCGTGCTACCATATATCTCTTAAAAGAGTGGATTTAAAAGAATATTCCTGCTAAGAGAGTATCGTCAGAGTATTCGTCAAAAGGATTATTCTATGTCATTTTAAAGTGAGTGGTACTTATAAGTACCGTCGGTTGGGGTTAAACTGCCAATAATGTGTAAGAGGGACGTCCTCTGTCCGAATATGAACCATGAACCCTGTTGTGGGGCTGGTGTGGACCCTCAATGATATGGTTTGGCGGTTATGAAAAAAATGACAATGGAGCTTGCAATTTGTGATCGTCCTATTCGTAAAAATGGTTATTCTATGTAACTTTAAAGTGAGTGGTACTTCTAAGCACCATCGGTAGACAAAAGGTTAATCGCATTGTTCTCACGTCAGTGCCCTAGTATTACATACAACTAGAGTTAAAGTTCGGTTGCTAGTACTAAATTCGATACCTGAATTCTAACCATAAAATCACATTGAGAGATATCCGTGTTTAATTTATAAAAATTACAAAAACGCAAGCTAATTTAATAACAAATTGAATTGAAGTATAAATGAATGTGAGATGTGTTCAAAAGATATCTGACGATAAGTTTTCGTGTACAAACATAGAAGGCAAGAGAAATATAGCCTGCTGCATGTATCCAAGCGATTCTAACGCTCACACGGGAATTTCTTCCTGCTCATAGAAGCTGTGAGATGTCGCCCTGCTGACGAGTAAGGAAGTGTAAATGAACGTCGTTGGATTTTCACTTTTAACAGGAGAGAAAAACTTGAACAACGACACTACATTAAATTGTGTACAAAGCTTAATGATTCCCGGAGACCTGAAAAAAATTAAAAAAGGAACTAGATTTTATTCCAGTAGTAGATATGCAGAATACGACGTACCAGCTGCCTACCATTTTAAAAAAGCCTTTCAGTGTTGCTTCTGTCACAGACAGAATCGTTGGGGAAGCAGCGCGAGACTGCGTAAGGATTACTTTGAAGGAGATAATTGTAAGAATGTTGTATCTGAATACTGAAATATTTTATAAATAAAAGAAATATTTTTAACACACCTCTTATAATAAATTACATAAGTACCTCCTATTAACAAATTAGCATTCAATTTTTAACCCCCCATATTTATAGATTGTTTTTAAGAAAAAAAATTAACACATTTTTCCTTTATTTAATTTCAATATTTTCTTCTTGTTTATTTTATTGTAACATTTTATTTCTGGGATATCAGGTGAAATATATACGTTATATATAGAAAGATAAATAATATATGAAAAACATAGCGGGATTAAACACTAGATCTTTTTTAGTTGCACATATTGTTATAAAACATTCAAGCAAAGCTAAAGTATAAACCATTTATGACAAACATCGAAAATGTGTTGGTGTTTTTTTTAATATCTCTTATTTAAAATTTAGAAGAATTCTCGTATTATTACAAATTAGCAAGATGCAAATTATTTTAAATATATATTTAGGTAGAGTGTTACGTTCTGTAGCAAAACTGGAGGTGTTTTCCTCTTAATCCATCTTTTTCATATTTTTTACTCGAGATAAAGCGTGAAATAAGAAAAAAGAACCTTCTACCCCATGTCTAAAAGCTTCGATAAGGCTTCATCCCTCTCTTATTTCTATTAAAAGGAACGTGCTACTTGTTGATTAGTAGATTGCGGAAGAAATATCGTTAAATATAAATTGTGAAAGAGATTTGGAAATGAACCTTCTTAAAATAGTCAAGGTTAAACTTTTAATCAACTTCTTGAAAGGTAGAAAATGTTTTCAAACAGCATCTAGATTCATTATAAGAATAACTATAATTTAAATTTAAAAAAAACTAGAACATAATTTTAAAAAAAAAAGATCATGATTACCACATAGATGTCAAAAGAGAGTAGTAAGATGCTCAAAGGGTCACTAATGGATTTCAATCTAACACTGGAGATTAATTTAAAAATTGATAATATTAAAGACCTCTCGTTTTACCTAAATGTCTAAAACTCAGACAAACACATTCATTCAATAGAATTATCTATAATATTAATTTACAACTATGTCGTCTTTATCCACTTCAATGCTTACCTTGAAATGCTGAATTTCCCGTGAGGTTTTTAGATATATTCCAGGGAAATTTTTTTTTAAATGAGCTAGTCGAAAAACCGTGGTATTTGCTGTGTTCTTTATGTTTGGATTGAATCGATACAATGTAAAAGTGTGCGTTGGTTCTCATATAAAAACTGATTTTCATAAATTAAATAAATGCAAGAAAAATGAGACTAGAAAATATTACATATATCATAAGATTTATATACACACCAGTATATATAAGCTTTATACTCTCTTTCATAAACAAACGAATTTCAAGTTGATGATATTTGAAGCAAGTTATTTTTAGATTTTCTTCTAATTCTATGTATGGGGTTGGTAAAGCGCGGACCGCGGTAGCTTAGTGGCCAAGGTAACGGACTCTTTGCCGGCGTATCTTGAGTTCGAGCCTAGTGCCGCTGAACACCCGACGTGTAGGGGAGTGATGCACACGTTAAATCTATCGAGAGCTCAAACGTCCTCCCGTTGGTGTGGTGTGGTCGTAAGGAATGGAGGGTGCCAGCTCAGGTATCATCCTCGTCACTTGACCATGGTTCAAAATTTCGAGATCTGTCGCCAAAAACCCTCGTATATAGCTGAGCAGTGCGACGTTAATATTCACTCACTCCCTTGGTAAATCCCGAAAACCTGCGCATTAAGTGTGCGGTTTGAAAATTTATGTCTGCTGGCTTTTGGAATTTTAGTACTTTCTAAAAAATTTTGATACTCTCTGAATTACAGCTCCATGAGTTTTGAGTATTGCAATTTTAGCATTCAAAATTTTAACTAATAATTCTTTAGTATCGGAATCTAGTACTTGATTTATTTGTACATTAAGATTTGTTCACGGCAGAAAATATTCAAACGTCTCAAAAGAATCCATGAAAGAAAAGGGCGTACAACTATTTGATAGTTTTAATAAATTTAATAAAATATCTATTTGATTAAATCCTTAATATATAGATTTACTTTCGCATTACTTTTCTGCCAGTATAAAGGGGATTTGTCAAATATTTACAAATCAAATGATTGATATGCGTCATTAAACAGTTGAACACTCAAGAGGAATCAGTCTAGTTATCGAAGAGCATCGGCTTAAAAAAACATTGATTTTTCAACAAAAAAAATGTTTCATGAACGCGTAGGATATGATTTCAAGTCAACCCTACATGTACTTGTACCATTTGACTCAGCTTGACCATGGTTCCAAATGACGAGGTCCGTCGCCAAAAGCCATCGAACTCTCGAAAGCTGAACAGTTAATTTTCACTTAATCATCCTTTTACTCAGTGTATTTAGATGGAGTGAATACTAACGTCCCACTCTTCAGCTACTCGAGGGCTTTGGGGGACGAACCTCGTCATTTGGAACCATGGTCAAGTGATGCGGACGACACCTGAGCTGGCACCCCCTCTCCTAACTACCACACCACACCAACGGGAGGACGTTTGAGCTCTCGACAGATTTAACGCGCATCGCTCCCCTACACGGCGGTTCTTCAGTGGTACTGGGATCGAACTCATGACATGCTAACCACGATCCGATGCCTAGACCACTTGGCTACCGCGGTCACGTATTTAGATGGAAGTTTACTGTCTTTGATTAACACCTGCCTCAGGATGTCCAACCGATATTTTCACCAAGTAACCACAAGAGCTGAGTGGTCATAGTCGTAAACTCGTGACTGATACCATTTCTGTCAAATCATGGGTTCCTGGTGGCACTGAAGACCTACCATGTCAAAGGGTTGCTGTACATTTAATCTGTCGAAGATCAAAGTTCTAACGTTGACGCGGTGTGAAAATTTGGATAGTGGAGTTGTAGCTCGGGAGCCGTTCTCGTCACTTGACTGAGGCTGAAAATGATGAAGCCCATCCGAAATCCGCTTTGAAGCGCGACGTTAAAAAGTAATCCATCCATCAATAATTTCCTTCGATATCCATTTCGTCATTCTATACATCAGCGGTTCTTAAACTGTGGTCCGTTTCTAGGATTTTTAATGTTAAGATTTCCCTCTTTTACAGACTCTGGAAGGCTTCCTGGAAAAATTGACTAGTCTTTACAAGATCACCGAATTGCCCCCAATGAAAAAACTCTACTAGAACATGTATTTCGATTAAAAAGATTAATTAAATTTTTTGTTATTTGCAACTTTCTAGTCATTTTTCTACGTAATATTTTCAAAACATAGAGCTGAGCCCATTTGCAGAAGATGTTTGTGAGCAGGATGGTTCCACACATGAGTAAAGAACAGCTGATAGAAATTTCTCCGGGGGGGGGGGGACTTTGAAATGGGTTTACAAGAATAATAAGTTCTTTACAAACTTTTGGGATCACTTACAGGAAAATTTGTACCAGCTGTCCCCGAAAGCTTGGAAAGTTCCGATGCCTTTCCAAACAACTTATTTTATTAAAAGAATATTTTCGTCTACTTTTTCTTAAAAATAAGTATAGAAACCGTTTGTGGGAAAGCGTAGAACACACACACACAAACTGAGACTGCGGATTACAAATATTCAGCATCATTCTTCTCATTAAAAATTTTAATTAATACTGTTAAGTACACACATATTATTTATTTATTGGAACTTAGTTCTTTCTAATACTTTTTAATTAGATGTTCACTGTTTTCTTAAAGGAAAAAAGAAGTATTAAAAATTTATTTAAGTAGTAGAGGCAGTCTTATAAAATTATTGAGGAACCTTTAAATCACTCAGAGCCATGTGGTGAGAGTCAGGGAGGGGTGTTCAAAATTTTGAGGGTCCGCAGTGTAAAGCTGATACATAAAGGGGGGGGGGCGCAGCGATCGAACTGCTGATAAACATGATAAACTCGATTGCTTGTAAATTAATGAGTGTTTGGTGCAGATTAGCCAAATGAGGCCTTTGTATCAATAAAATGAACCAACTAATCAACTTATTTATGAGTAGCTACATTTCATAAAACCAAATGATTGGTCAACACAATGGTAGACAATTCATATTGGGGATCGTAGCCTTTGTTGCGCTACATATCCCACCAAAACCCGCAACTGTAAGAATTCATATTGTCTTGCAAAATCAAATATTTGTCTAAGATTTAATTTTTAAATATAGGTAAACAACACGTCCAATTATTTAATATAAATATCTGGTTTTGTATGTAACGAAATATGCTGTATAAATTAATTGTAACCATTAATTTCGAATAAATTTTTTTTGTAGTTAGTTTTCGACTAATATTTTAAATCCTACTCGTATTTATATACTTCTACGTTTAGAATCGCAAAAATATTTGTTCAGGTGAAGGGGGTTGGATGTGAAAAAGTTTGATGATCCCTATTAAAAGGGATAGTCTCGCCACTTCAACTGTCTTGATTTAATCTATACAGTGTTTTCAATCACGTTTGCTCGTCTAAAATGGCTTTGTCCTTTGGGAATGAAAGTGTCATTTATTTTCTCATCCCTTTCACCAAAAAAACACAGAGCATTCTAGACAGAATAAATTAATTCTTCTTGGCAACTCCTTGATGACCTTGATCTTACGAAGTGCTAACAAAATTAGAGAAATATCACGTACAATTTTTTCCCTTTTTAGGAAAAGGAACTGAGGAGTGAATATTTTTCGGGCGCGTGTGATCATAGGTTGAAAATATAAATACATATCGTTTGATTGTTCTGATTTCAGGGCGATTTTTATGAAACAAACGTGCCTAACCAAAATGGATAATTTGTTCATTAATATTAATTAAGAAAAATCGACAATGAATAGGAAAAAACAAGGCATTAACAACTCGTAAACATTTTTTCCCGAAGGGGAATGAAGTTTTATTTATAGTTTACAAAAGAATTTTTACTTGACGTTTTTCACGACACAGCTTACAAAACTGGTTTTACAGAATATGTGACTTCTTAATTTGTTTGGAGAAATTTCCCAAGACAAGAAATGTCATTCTTATTTTTCTACGAAATATTTTTCCTAAAAATTTTGAAACATGTATGTGAACTTAGACCCTGGACTCAGATATATAATCCAAAAACGAACCTGGCGAGTCTCCAGTTTATGCATATGTAATCAGAAGCAAATTATATATTTATTAGTTAATATAAATTTAATTGTAAGCAGTACTTACAATTTATCACTTTTATTTATCAATTATATAAAATTTTATTATTAATTAGATTTTACATTAATTTTATTGTTTTATATACCCCCTTCCCCTGTAAAGTAATTACACTTTTCACGTTTAGCGTGAGTAAAAGTTTGAAGAGTCTAGGTACCCCCCCCCCCCAACTCGGGTGTCGTCCTCATCATTTCCTCGATTTGGAGAATAGGGTGTCAGCTCAGTAGTCATAATTGTCACTCATTGGGTCTCGTAATTTTAACATAAGTTTCAATTTAAGTAGTCCGCCACCAGTAGTCCTAGCATAGTTTCTGAGCGTGACGTTAATAAACAATCAATCAATCATCATTTTCCCACGGCTCAAAGTAACATCAGTAGCTCTAGTTTAGTTTCTAAGTGTGACTTGAACAATCAATGGATGCTCGTTACATTTACTGCGAATTGTAATTTTGTATTGTTTTATGGGAAAAAGTATTTACATTTAAAATAACTGAATATCGCCCATTATTATGAGTACATTCTTCTGAGATTGGTATTAAATTAATTGTATGGGAGGTCTATCGGGTAGCTATTCGAGTTTTTGAAGACATTTTTTTATATTGTCCTGTAGACAGTACAGTTTTTTTTTTTTTAAATAACCTGCATTTTTTTTTTATCAATATCACTAATTGTTTGCAAATGCAATCCTGCTGTTAATTAAAGTAAATTTTATACCTGTATGCAAAATAAAAATACTATCCAGGTCACATTTCAAAAATTCATTAAGTAATGGCCTTGTAGCGATTCCATCTATATAAGCCAGTAACTACATCTACACCATGGTAATCACTTTGGTGTACTGGTTAACTTACTCGGCTTCAAACCCAAGGGTCCCGGGTTCTGTCCTACCCGATAAGCGCGCCACTCCAGCCTTCTCTTTTACATGTTTTTTTAAAGCAAGCCGAGAGAAATGTACTTATTGTATGATTGTAATAATTTCACAAGGCATTAAAAATACATTCAGAAATTTGTCTAAAAGCCTTAAGCTGTTTTCTTCATGTGAAATGGTAAAATTTATTTCTAAAAATCTTATATGGGGGTATCTGTGAACTCTCTGAATATACTCTTAATCTTCTATTTTAACAAAGCCGTTTTTATTACACGGAAGTAAAGTCATAACAAAGAAAGATCTCCTTTTCTTAAAGGAAGGGGATCTAATTAAATTTATAACATATGATTGTAACTACGCATTTAAACTATACTTTACTAATACTAAAATAGTATTAGCTCATTAACCCGCGGTCAATCGTGCCTGTTTTTGCTACCGTCGTTACTCGTGGGTGTAGAGAACACCCCAAACTTTTAACACGTGTATTTAAATATGAAAAAAAAATTTAGTCAATTATGATACATTTTTATAAAGTACAAGTTGTTTTTTGTATTATACAAATAAAATTATTAAATTTATTGCATACAAATGAGACTAACAATAATTTAAACTAAACCTACAAAATTTTCATTTTAAAATACATTAACTTTATATTATTGCTGGGGTGTAGAGAACACCCCGCGAGAGTGATCGCGGGTTAAATTAAAATTTAATCCATTGTATTATATAAATTGACTGTATTATTTTCAGAAAATACACGAAACACTTTTAACAGTTAATATAATAATTTTTAAACTATTTTGTGTATATATATATAGTATGAAATTTAGTATCTATAAATCAATAATTCATCTTAGTAGTTCTATTTGTCGAAGGATTGTCTTATCCAAGAAATGTCACTAGTCTTGCTAAAAGTGTTCAACAAAAGGAAGGGTCCAGGTCTATTGAGCAATTTTTTTGTCCATGTTGTTGCTCAAAAGGCATATAATTAGCCATCTTCGCTGTGTATGATTGCTAAGCGAATGATTCCTTGATTTTGCACTTCTGAGACAGAAACGCAGCCTCGAAGTTATAAAATACAGAAGAGTTTGAAAGAGTGCTCTTAAGACTTAGCTTGTTTTATCACAACGCCCGAGGGAGGATTATAGCTTTTGGGGCCTTTTTAGGTTCCAAACCTGTATCAGTGAAAACCTAGCGAGTGCAACGTCCTTTACCCCTAGAAAACATGACCTTAGAAAATTTATCAAGAGGTGGGCCCTTTTCATTCGTCCCGCGGGGATACATCCCAATAACTTATGGGCAATAACAGACAGTATGTGTCAACAGATTGCGAGGAGATATTTACAGACTATCGCTGTTGGGAAAGTTCATTTCTAGCTTCTCGTTTTCAGTAGAATCGTCTGTTTGCACACTCTTTTTTTTTTTAAATACTTCAATCTCCCTATCTAGTTGTGACGCTAAGCTAGGACACTAAAAGTTAAAAATTAACATTATTTCTTGAGAGAGAGAGGGATCCAAATACTTAATTAAATCTTAGAAAATTATGAAAACGGTGAAAAAGGAAATTAAATAGGTCTGTTAAAAGGAGATTGCTTATTGCTTGTGTATGCTCTCAATGTAAATGTAGGAGTTTAAAGTTTTTAAAAAAAATGCTGTGTCGATATTATACATGGGAAGTTGCACTAAATTGGTAGGTATTTATTTCCCCTTGTACAAAAAAGTGGTCAAAATTCTTTTATACACTCATGTCCATAAATTAAGGACGATTCAGAATCACACAGAAATTGAACTCTAAAATAAAAATTTCACCTGTAGAATTATCACACACATCTTGAAGAAGAATATGCAAATTACAGGAAACCACCAGATGGCGCGGATAGTACGTCACAATGACGAGAGTGTAAGAGAGGGGTATATAAGGAATGGTGGCAAAGAAGTAAAATTGTTCACAAGCGCTTTAAAAGCCTTTCAGTGCAATAACCGCATAGTTATGGCACAAAGGAAGCATTTAGATGATTTTTTACTTGGCAGAATTATCGGACGACTGGAATGTGGACGTACCCAGCTGGAAGTATCCGAGGAACTTGGAATCGCCCAGAGTGTCATCTCCAGACTTTGGCAACGATTCCAAGATGATGGTAATGTGAGTAGATGTTACAGCACAGGTCGCCCCCGAGTTACAACGCCGAATGAGGCCCGGTATTTGGCAGTTACTGCCAAAAGAAACAGACGGAGCACAGCATCAGACCTATCTCGTCAGCTCTCTTCAGCTGTACGACAGTTTCAAGGCAGACCGTGTGCAGACGCTTAGGGCGCATTGGTCAATATGCTCGTAGGCCTGTCAGATGTGTTCCCCTTACCGCAAATCACTGTCGCCTGCGATTAACATGGAGTAGAGAGTATGCATTGTGGACACCGCAACAGTGGTCTTGTGTGATGTTTTCCGACGAGTCCAGGTTTAGTTTGCAGTCTGATTCTCGCCGGAATTTCATATGGAGAGCGCCAGGTACCCGCTACCACCAAGAGAACACCATTAAACGACACCGTTACGGTGGTGCAGGATGGCTCGTTTGGGGAGGAATTATTCTTGGTTCCAGAACTGACCTGCATGTTCAGAGTGTAATGATGACAGGCCACATCTATCGGGATGTCATTCTGGAACAACATGTACGTTTGTTTCGGGGCGCCATGGGTGCTGTATTTCTGTTTATGGATGACAACGCCCGTCCTCACCGTGCAAATATTGTAGACGAATGCCTTCAATCGGAGGATATCACCCGTATGGATTGGCCAGCATACTCACCGGACTTGAATCCAATAGAGCATGTGTGGGATATGCTTGGCCGAAGAATTGCAGCCCGTCAACCTACTCCCACCTGTCTACCGGAACTTCGGAGGGCATTGCTTTATGAGTGGTGTAATATTCCCCAAGATCAGATTGATAATTTGATACTCAGCATGCGTAAGCGTTGTAAGGCCTGTATTGCATCGTCCGGGAGACATACTCCGTATTAACCATCATACTAACCATGTTATACTGTTTTTTGTAAATAGGTTCTTTTTTGAAATTTGCTCCAGGGAGTAAAAATCGCAATTTTTATTAATTATGTCAAACATATAGCATCTTTTTTGCTCTTTACCTTTTGTTTAATAAATAGACTTTACAAATAAGTCAAATTTGTTTTGCTTCTGTCTCTTTCTTTCCCTGAACTTCATTATCCTTAATTTATGGACATGAGTGTAAATGAGTTGCACTTTCCTGTTGTATGCACATTCTGTGTAAAAAGTATGTTCGTAAAATTTATCAAAATTTAATTTCGCGTTGCAATTAGTTTATATTTATACGTAGCGTAATTATGTAATGCAAGAGTTCTATAAATGTGTACGATGACCTTTTAAAACTACATCCTTTCTTTATATGTCACAATAAAAAAAATGTGAATATTTAATTTTTTTTTTTTTTTGTGTGCAGAATTCAGTATATGGTTAAGAGACAAATATAGCAACAAATGGAAGGGAAAAAAATGACACCTATAATGAATTCCATGACTAAAACAGCATCATGATGGAAAACGAAAGAATTTATTTTAACCTAATAACAAACAATTGCCAAACAACAGTTAATTTGATTTTTTTTTATTAAAGTCGCACTTGTGTGTGTATGTGTGTGTGTGTGTGTGTGTGTGTGTGTGTGTGTGGAAGCTACCCCAGGGCTATTACTGTCGGATCTTGTCATTTTGAGCGACGGTGAAGTGACAAAGACCACTCCTCAGCTGGTACTCTACTTTCCAAATTTCCACACCACGCCAACGGGAAAACTTTCACCTTCAACAGATTGGAAGTTTCTTATAACTGTGTTCTTTTTTTCGTAATCATCTTGTGTTTCTTCGCAGAAATTAGATGCAAATTCGATTCAGGAGGAATAGGCTACAAGATTAAAAGTTTTGTGTCAAACTTTACGTTTTAATCCGTGAGTGATATAAATCTTCATGCTGGCATTGAACTTTGTATAGTGGAGTGCTAACTCGTGTCTTGACAATAATTGAATCGTTATTCATTAGAAATACAAACTTATTTTCAAAATGCATTAGTTGATTTATAAAAAAAAGTTCACACTTTTTTAATACATCGATGTTTGATATTTTCCCCAACATTACATTACTTGAACCTAAGTTGGTGATTTGACATTACTTTAAAGCCATATAATGGGATTGAATTTTAGAATATGTGTCAAATGCATTAATACTTATTTTTATATTCACTCGGTAACGGAAAAAAGTGAGTTTCCTTTTTTTCTTTCTGACTTTTTTAATCTTCCATATTAAGTCATTGAATGTGTAGTTTATGTAAAGCAGTTTAAAATATAATTTGAAGGGGAAAAAAAATACAGAAACGGTGTACATACAATATTAAAATGATTAAGAAATCCAAAAAGTTTAGAAAAAAAAGTCAACAAAACGTATATAAATAACACTTTCATTCACTTTATAGAAAATCTACATGAGTTTAATAAAGTACATTTTCCAACAGAATATTTTACTCGTGTTGTTAAAAAGTTTAAAAAATAAATTCCAATATTGAATCTGTTTTACGCATGAACTTATTTTAACTTTTTAATGACTTTTAATTTAAAATTAATTGCAATGCTCTTATAATCAATGCAATTACTTCTAAAAAATATAAATATATTCTTGTCAATTTTTTTCATTTCAACCCAACCGTTTTATTTTATTTTTTTTCGTAAAAGAAAGTTATCAAGATTGCTTCGTTTCGAGATGCTGAATTCAGAATCGCTTGGTAGAAGATACGTTAGAATAACACTTAGCGGGAATCCAAGACCTAAACTTTTCGATTAGGAAGTAAAAATCTCTTTTATTTGAATGTTATAAATTTTGAAACATTTTTTTGAACGGAAGCTTGTACAACTGAATGGGAAGTATGTTTCAACTTTGAATAATGATATGTTAATATTTTACATGTCCTTATTTTACTATCTCTGGCTGAAATTAACCCGATATAAGGCTATCCTGTCTGCTAAATTCAAGGGAAAGGCGATTTCCGGACTCTTTTATTTTGACATTTTTGCCCTCAATAGAAATCGCCCGGCTTTGCGGACTCCATGCTGCTCAGAGACCTTGACGAAATCTCCCTTCGATGTGTAAACAAATTGGCGACTCTTAGCTCGTTGCACCTTTGGCGAGTAAGCGATCTTTGGCGACCTGCCCTATTTCTCTTCTGTTTACAATTTTTTGGTTACTATTCTTATGTTCGAAAATTTCTCTGTTGATTCACGCTAGTACGAGATGGTATTTTTACGACTTTTACAAACAGAATTCCCGTCTGCTCAGCGAAAACTACAAACTTGCCATGCTGGGGAAGTAAGGTGTTAAGTATATAATTGTTCCGTCACATATGTGCCCCTTAATGCATATTAGAGCCTCAAGAAAACATTCCATAAAAAAAAATCTTTAAAGGGTAATGGTTCGATTTCACATCTTTTTTTTCGACTTCGATGATAAAAAGAATTTGAAAACGTTGAAAGAAAATATAATAACGATTGCTTTAGAACATGCTTGTCAAAAGTGCGGCCCAAAAGCCTTTAAAATGCAGCCCAAACGAAAATTATGAAAATATTTAAATTGACACATTTTTATTTAAAACATTAATGTTTGCAATGTTTTTCATTTCCAATCGATAGCCCCTGCCATGGTTGGTAAAAATGGGGGGCTCGTTAAAATGGTTAATAGTGAAGCCGTCGCTGCGGCAATATGATCTTGATGGCGTATCATTTTGTATTGTACATCAGGGCAATTTGTGTGGAAAATTTTTTTAAATGGATAGTGTACTAAGCGGTGTTATATAAAAACCATTAACTTTTTTGTAAGAGTAAAAGGACGTAATCATAGACAATTTCAAGAGTTTCTTAAGGAAATGGGCACTGAATTTCCAGATGTTATTTAATATACAGAAGTAAAGATGCTCATACAGAGTAAGGGGGAAATGCTCAAAAGATTTTACGATTTGAGAACTGAAATACAATTATTTATCGAAACAAGAGTGACTGAATTTGAAGACGAAGGTTGGGTTTTAGGGAGATTTAGCTTTTTAAAAAAAAAAAAATTTGAGATTTAAAGGTAAAAATTAATTTATTAATAACATGTTCAAAACAATAACAGCGTTCTAAAGAAAGTTAAAATTTTGGCACAATCAAATAAAAATAAAAGATTTGACACATTTCACTACTTTGGCTGCACACGAAACAATAAGTTGCACAAAAAATATACATATATAAAATATGATGCATATTAATTTTCGATTTAATTCAAGAGTTTGAGAGTAGATTTCAAGATTTTCGAAAAAGGAAGAGTATTTCAGCATATTTTCTACCCCGTTTTCTCTAAAAATATATAAATTACCTTCAAATCTTCAAATGGAATGCATTGAACTGCTAAGTGACATTCAACTGAAAGAAAAATTTGGGAATGTTTCTTTTACTGGAGTTTCATAAAGATTACCAACCCCGTGAAAAATAACCTCATTTTCACAATCATGCTTTATTAATGTCTTCAACTTTTGGCAATACCTATATTTGTGAATAATTATTTTCAAGAATGAAGCATACAAAAAACAAAAATAGGACAAAGATCACTGACAAACATCTTGAAAAGGCACTAAGAATTGCTACTTCGTCTATTGAACCTGATATCGATTTACTTATTCAACACAAAAGCAAATTCATCCATCTTTTAACTTGATTTTTTTTCCATCTTCATAAAATCCAAACTAAATGTAAATCGAACTTTTACAAATTTAAAATAAATATGTACCTATTCATGTCTAATTCAAATTAAAGAAATTTATTATAAAAAAAGTAAAAATTTATTTTAATAAAATTACATAACGTTGATTTTTATCTCAGTTTGTTAAAAAAAATATATGTGCGGCCCAGATGCATTTTTTTTCAATGCGGCCCACAAGCAGTCATATATATAGTTTAGACACCCATGCTTTAGAAGGTGAGGATCTCGCATCCAATATCGTGGTCGAATATTTAAAAGAGACCTACGTATATAAGAACCCGTTACACCTCAAATTTTCCTAAGTCACTTAACCGTGGTTCAATATTACGAGGTCCGTCGCCAATAGCTCTGGTATTGCTTTACAGAGCGACATTAATATAACTCTCACTTTAATCGTGATTAATATCGCGATACCAGTGCAATCGAACATGCTAAAAATGTTCCAACACAAAAAGATTTTCAGTAAGTGAAAGTACTATTAGTAGTACTTTGAATTTTATTGGATACTTTGGAGAGATATATTCCTGTG
Source organism: Trichonephila clavata (assembly GCA_019973975.1). Classification (NCBI taxonomy): domain Eukaryota; kingdom Metazoa; phylum Arthropoda; class Arachnida; order Araneae; family Nephilidae; genus Trichonephila; species Trichonephila clavata. Next base: position 215,505 of record BMAO01032659.1, on the reverse strand, counting down.
AAAAAAAAAAGGCCGACAATTAAGTTAATTGGGGCGTGAAGGTGCTTCAAATTTTGCATTTTTTTTCTTTCTTTTACTTTTAAAAAATAGAGGGCACTTTGCTGCATCTGTAGATGCCTTAGTTATGAGAATTTGATAAATAGAACGCTAGAAAATTCAAGTTTAACTTTGTAAACAAATGTGATGTAACTGTGATTCAGGTACACTTTCTTCAAAATCCTTAGTGTATTTAATATGTATTGTAAAAAACTAATTTTTCTATACGAAGAATGTAATTTTTCTATATTATATGCTTCAATTTATTGAAAATTGTAAATTTTTTGTGCTAAAATAACGGAAAATTTAAATGATTAGTTACAAAACTTATGTTAATTATGTCTAGTTTTCCATTCATAAATACTCAGTATAGTTATTAAATTACAAATCAAGTGGATATAGTACAAAGTGGATATTCAGAATTAATCTAAATTAAATACACAACTTGCAACATTTCATTAACAGACCTTTCGTTTTTCGCTAACTGCTTATTTTTAACGTTTGAAATGCTCATGAATAACTCTCTATATGTTTATAACTGTTGGTTTTACTTAAAAATAAATAAGTATTCATATGTATTAGTACAAAAACAGAAAAATTCTTTCGTCATAATTTTTAAAAACAAAGTTTCATTTAAATTAGACATCAATTTAACTTTTTAAATTCCTCAAAGGCATTTTTTTGTGTATTTTTATAACAATAAAAATATGCGTAAGGAATTCTGTAAAATCCTTTAATGAAGATGCTCAAAGTAAAAATAATAAAGCTTATAGACATAAAATTTTGATATTTTAAATGGAAGAAGGTGTGAATCGTTGATAACACTTGTTCATGAAGTCGGAAAAGAGTAATTAAAAAAGACTTTAAATTAAAAAAAAGTTTTTTAAAAAATAAAAGAGTTTTAAATTTTGAATTTAAAAACTGAGAAATGGTGCAAAATAATCCAATTAATAATGTTATAGCTTTAGATTGTACTAAAAAATATTATTTTACAAATCGTAGATGAAAATATCTATATTTGCAATTTTCTCAAAATGCGTTTTTTGGTGATTCCGATACACTTTCCTCAAAATCTACTTTACCTATAGTGCTAATATTTTGTATACTATAAGATCCACAAAAATTTTCAACGAAGTGAATGAATTATATTTCAAATAAACATCGACACATTTTACATACAGCACAATTTCTGCACAAAATTTAAAGGATGTTTGAACCACTAAATTAAAAAAAATTTTAAATTTTTTATAAATTTATATTTTAAATTTTCATTTCATTTATTTTATGGATTGTTAAGTTTAAAAAAACTCTGTAAAATTTTATATGTATATGCAGTGGATTTTATGTAAAGCGTACCTAAAGGTAAGAACATGCCTCGAAAATAAAAAAATAGTTATTGATTATTTATTGATCTCACAGATTTATTTGTAATTTAAAATGGAATTTTTTTACATTAATAGGTACATAAATATGCAGATAATTCAATGTAAAAATTTTAATTCCGTTGTTTTTAATTTAAGTAAGTGAGAACCATTTAAAGTGGGTGCAAGAAAAGTTCATTTTTTCTTTTCGCAGACATCCCAGCTGCCTTAAAGTTAATTGCTATAAATTACACACACACACACACACACACATTCTTTGTCAAATACTACAAAGATCATCCCATAGAATTTGGGGCAAATTTATTATTTACTGATGAATCAAATTTTTTTTTTTAACATTTATAAACCCCGTGCACCACGCAATGTATAACACGGGGGCATACAACACAGACAGAAGAGAGAGAGAGAGAGAGAGAGGATTACTACACAAACATCCATGCCTTCTCCGGGATTCGAACCCAGTCCCTACGGCACCGCAGTCAGCTTAAATGACCACTATACCGGATGGGCGGAAACAAATTTAAAAAGCAAAAAAAAAACATTCACTTAAATTTAGAGAATTGCAAATTGTGAATGACAACACACAAAAGAAAATTGCGTCTACATTAAAGTATGGAGAATTCCAAAGGGTTTGGGGGTATATAGCGGCCTTCAGTGTGGGCGAAATCGCTATGGGAGACTCTAAAATGAACTCTGCTGCATATTTAACTATACTAAAAAAATATAAAGAGGAAAGATGATGATGAAATTAAACACATAAAAATGAAACTTTTGAATTTTTCAACAAAACAACTATCAAAAATACTCTCAAAGTCATGTTACTCTTAATTGTAACGTTTATGAAAACATTTAACACTGTGGAGAGTAAGTGCTCTTTTAACATATTGAGAGCTTCATATCTTTCGGAGACACAGCGGATGATTCGATCGGTATTTTTGTAGTTCTATATTTAAGAACTTAAGCATACATCATAATATTTATTTAGATGTTATGATTTATTTTACTTCGAACTTCAAACAACTTCATCTTTCGAATGTGTTTTCCTTACATCTACCCCATTTTTTGATTTCCAGTTTGACTAGAAATCGTAAGTAATTCCTTTTGAAAACTTTTTGAAGTACTTTTTTTTCATACTTACATATTTTTCCCCCTTGAAATTATTTAAGGCGTTATAACATATTTCCATGCACAGAATATTATTGCTTTAGCAACAGTTTTACATATAATACATATTTGGAATCGATAGAGAGGTTAAATATAATGATTATTTTGTTAGAATCTGTCATTTTTTTTTTATGACCAGTGATCTCATTAAAGAAATAGTCGTGAACGTTATAAAGCAACTCTAATGTTTTTTTCATACTTCTTTTCAGAAAAAAAAAAGGCAATGAATTTACAATTTTTTAAAAATAACAATTGCTTTTTCTTTAATTTTAAACGGGTTATTTACTTATTAAATCAAAATGTGTAGGGTGGGTCTTGTTCAATTCAAAATGTATTTGCTTGACCATTTTTATAATATATAAATTAAGTTTTAACTACATTTTCAAAAAAGAACTTGTTCCTACATTCTTTTTTAAATTTGTAGTACAATCTATTATTTTTGGGGGGAAAAAGTGACTTAGACATTTGTAAGGGATCATGATACCATTTGCTCCCAGAGAGTGAGTGAGAGGTATATTAACGTCACCCTATAAAACTACATGATAGCTATTGGTGACGGATCTCGTAATTTTGACCCATGGTCAAATGACGAGGACGGCATCTGAGCTCTGTCACCCCTTCTCCTGACTTGCACACCACACCAAAGGGAGGACGTTTGAACCTTGACAGATTTAACGTACAACAGCCTTTTCTACATGGGGGTCTTGAACCACACAAGGCTCGAACACATGACACGCCGAGTCCACGACATTGACCACTAAGCTACAGATGTCACCATTTGGTCCGAGATACAAATCCCTAAGTCTTTTTGCTATGCTTTAAATCCAAGAAGATATTTAGACGTCAGTATTTTCATGGAAATAAGTACGCCTAAATGATCCAGGAAAAATACTTTGACTAAATTTTGTAAGCAACCATCCCTGCGTCCCCTTTCTAAATGGATCGTTCTCCCTTTGAAAACAAGTTTAATCTTATATGTTGTTTATAAATTTACTCGAGTTTTCCTGTCCAATTAATTTCCTTCTCCTTTCCTCCCCAAATCGATATTCTTCTTTCGGTCAACACATTCCGGAAGTCGTTCCGGAGCAAGAATGAAGAAATGAAGAATCGCCTTCTCACTCCTAGAGAACGCTGATGGAATGCTAGAAGAATCTCCGGGAGGAATCAGTAGATGAAGAAATCGTTTTCTTTTCTTTAATACTTCAATTGACTAGTAAGAAATTAAATTGTTATCACGAAATAAATCGAATTTTTGTAAAAAAAATTTCAAGTAGAATCAATTTCTATTTTTATATGTTTATTTGTTATGCATCAATGGAATTCCTCTAGAGTCAATCTGAAATTAAAAATAAATTATAGTTTGAAAAAAACTAAAAAACACGCTTTTATTCTGAATCGAACTAAAAAGTAAAGAAATAATTCTTAATAAAAAATAAAATGATTAACGAGAAAATGAATGTCATTGTGGTAAAAGCGTGGGGTGCTTTGTACTACATTTTTACACTAATTCAGCTTTTCGGAATATAAGTTAGAAATTATAACAATTGATACATTTATAGAACACCCCACGCTTTTACCCCCAATGACATTCATTTTCTCGTTAATCATTTTATTCTTTATTAAGAATTATTTTTTACTTTTTAGTTCGATTCAGTATAAAAGCGTGTTTTTTAGTTTTTTTTTCAAACTATAATTTATTTTTCATTTTTTAGTTCGAACTACAATAACAGCGTGTTTTTTAGTTTTTTAAACTATCATTTATTCATTGTTGAATTTATCCTTGAGTTTTATTTGGAGCCGGAATTACGTGGCTGCTGGAATTAATCTTGCTCTTCAATGAATTTTTGATTAAAGGGTCTGAAATATATTTATTCTCTCCGTTTACGGGGCCTCGGATGAGTCCCGTATCGCTATATATTAGATTCCGTCTCAAAAGATCAGGTCAAACAATTAAAAGTGTGATAAGTAGAAAAAGTTCAAATTAAAAAATATTTTAATGTACCACAAAAAGTATAAAATTCCTCTTTTCGTTTTTTCTTTTCTTCAAATTTCACGCACTGTGATCCACTTCTGAGCTGTGGTCCAAATTTCAAGTCTCTAATTCAACGGAAAGTCATACAGTTTAAAATCAATTACAAAATTCCACCCGGACAGACATTCAAGAAAGAGAGTGAAAAAAACATGGTGATATTAAGAGTCAATAAAATTATCCCCTTTTTAACGCATTGCTATAATGTTAATTCGTATCATCACTTCTAAGCGTATTGCTTCATAAAAATAAAAAATATTTAGCAGTCAGAACATAAACTATTTTTTTTCTCATGCACGAGCCTTTTTTTTTATTTTCATTTTCAGAAAAAATGTTTATATTATGGTTTCAAATTGCTAACACACACCCACCCTCCACTTTCTCCGATACAGAAAACTTTTTTTATTTTTTTATTTCTATTAACGCAAGTGTATTTTATACATGCATATAATTAGATTTAAATTCAAAACACTCCCTTTAGGGTTACACCTTATTCTTTTAATCGCTAAATCTGAAATTTGTCACCAAATCTGGAAATGATGTGTGAAATTAGTCGCCATATCTGAAAATGTTATATGGAACTAGTCGCCAAATTTAAAAACTATATATGCAACAAGTCGCCAAATCTGGAAAAAGTATGTGGAATTGTCGCCAAATCTGATTATCCTTATTCCTGACGATCCTGAAAAGGACAATGGAACAAAATTATGAAATTATTGTATTGTCATCGGTCCTTGACAAGTGTGCGAAATTTCGAATGAATCCGATCTTTTTTAGTGGGTAAAAATCGAGTTCTAAGATTCTGTTACATGCAAGTGAAACATAAAAGCGTGTTAATAAAGCATTTCAGGAAATATTCGTCATATTACAACTAATAAATATATTGTATGAAAATAACAATATCAATACAAAAAGTTACTGTGTTAATCAATATTAATGATAACTATTCAGAGTGTTAGCAAAATGTTTCAACAAAATAAGACAGTGGATATTATCCATCAAGACGAACACTGTTTACAGTGGAACTCGATGTCTGAAAAGTGTAGAATTTAGTGCAGGAATTTACCTTTCAAAGGATAAAAGAGCAAGAAAAAGAAAGAAAAGAGGTAATCAGATGCTATTCACACATTTTCCCTTCAAATCAGGAAAAACTCAACAGGAAATGTTCATGGTACTATTTACTTGCATATTTGTAAATTAAATAAACGTCTTATCTCTGTTTCAGCTGTTAAAACGAATAATAAGTGCAATTTTACCCCTTTTTTGCCTAATGAGTGATAATCATTGTCTTCATAGGCTAATCCTTATCTTGCAGTGGCTCACACAAGGAAGAGGGGTCCCCGAATCCGCACCCCTCCATAGTGCTTGATTTTTTTCGTTTGATTATAATACTGTGTGTATAGTACGTAAAATTTAATTAAGTATTTGTTATTAATAATTAATTTTATTAATTAATGCTAATAATTTATTTGATATTGAATTTTTTACTGTTTTTTGTTCCCGAAAATCGACAATATCAAAAGAATATGTTGGACGGCGTATAGAAGACTGATACGAAGATCATGGACTTTCGACCCTGGAACCCCCCTTTCTTTGAAAAATTCTTGTGATCGCGTATTGTGTTATAAATATCATAAAAGTATACTAAGTGTAGCTTCTTCAGGATTTGGATTGAAATAATAGATTTATCTTCCATTATATATATATATATATATATATATATAATATATATATATATATATATATATATAAAATACGGATTTCTGATTTTGTAGCTGTGGTTCCAAGGAGTCATGGTGAGTGAATATTCAGAGTTAAGCCCCGAATTCTAGTCTTAATTCCCCAAAAGACCCTCCGTACGAAACAATGGTAATTGTTACAAGTTTAATGCACTGAGGTTTTCATGTCTCCCCATGGTGTGAAGTGGCAGTAAGGAAAGGAAAGTATCAACTCCGGTTTCATCAACAATTCCCTCGTGTAACTTCTAATGCGAACTTTAACAAGTAAACCAATTGGGGGCAGAATTTTTAAAATTGAATCAATGTTAAATGGCATTTGAATGAGAAACTGTCTTTTAAGGACCAATTCCTGAAAATTTTCATCGCAATTCTTGAGAGCTTTAGGCCACGGTAGTCGAGTGGTCATAGTCATGGGTTGAAGTCCTAGTGCCTTTGAAAGCTCGCCGTGTAGAGAGGCTGATGCACGTTAAATCTTTCGAGGCTTTAAGTCCACCCGTTAGCGTGGTGCGGAAGTTTGTAAGAGTGAGGACAGCCAAGGTGTCTATGTAATTTGTTCGTGTTTTAGAATGACGTGGCGCATTACAGCTGTTGAGGCCCAATGTCCTCACTTGGCATGGGGTGGCAGTTTGGAGAGTGGGGTACTGCTTCAGATGTAGTTCTCGCCACTTTCTATAAGTGTAGCTTTAACAAACAATTAGTTGACAATTCATTCTTATTTCGAAGTATAATCATTTAACTTTTCTGAATCATTTAACTTTCCATTTAACTTTTTTCTGTTTAAAATTTCCTGGATTTCTTCTCGCGTGTCTTGTAATTGTTAAATAAATTAAATTCTACAGAAAAACATTCATGTATTTTAAATCCGGGTTCTTTACTTCGCTATGAATTTAAATATCCCTAATATCTCAAAAAAGAAATCAGGTGCGACATCTTTCAAGACATGAAGAAAATAAAACGCGCGACTCACTGAAATTAGCTCAATATACCTAACAAAATATAGTGTTTTAAGACTAGACGAGATAAAAACCGGGGTTATCTTTATTTTTATTGCGAAGTATAAAAAAAATAATAAACTGTAAATAAGGTTAAAAGAAGGTAAAGCCTTTATGTAGATAATACAGAATGAAGGATGGTTGAAAACTGCCAAAAAAAAAAACTGAAGAATATATCATTAATTTTAACACATTAAATAATTTTATACTGGTGTAACGCTTTAAGTTATGTGTGACTTAATATATAATTCGGCTATCATATATTTTCTTTCAACTATTTACCATTTTCCAATAGCAATACCTGTAGTACAATCATTTACAAAGGTCTACATAGAGAATATACACACAAGTTATGACCGCTTACAGTTAAGAGCTTGTCTTTATCTATTCATTTTTTTATATCCGATATCTATTTGCATCCCTGTCTTTATCGAGATGTTATCTGCTTCTATTTTTACTACTAAAATAGTGATTCCTCCCGAAACAATTCTTCCTTTTTTTAGATAGTACATCTGGTGTGTTATGCTTTGAAAAAAAAAGATCTCCCTCTTTTATTTTTCACATTATCTCAGCAGATTATATTATTTCTGTTGTATTTTTTATTTAACCGAGTTTAATTTTTAAAAAATTCTGGCTAACAAATATATTAAGTCAAATGAAGGTTTGTGTATTATTTAATCTCCCCCAATTCGTATCTGGTGTGTTTATTCTCGCTATTTAGATGTATCCTAAATGTCCTTTCATATCCCATTCTTGATACGCGATATTTTTAAACACATAAAACAGTTATGAAATTCCTTCAAACTCTATTAATATATACACAGGGTGGTCCCAAATTCATGGTACAAACCTTAAGGGTAGATACATGACATTGTGTGTAACAATCATTTATTGCATAGAAATATATGGGCTCAAGTGTGTGTGCTGTGGTGAGGCGCAAACCAGGGGAAATAAAAGAAAAGGGAAATAGAGTAATGGGGAAAGTTATCGATTGGTTGCGTTTGCCGGTAGGGGACAGTAGATGTCTAGCTGCCGTTAAAAGGGATGCATCTCAGTAGGGAAAAGTGTCATTCGCAATTGTTCTGATATCTACGATGAGAGACTTCACGTATGTCGAAAATGCAGACATGCATTACATGTACGGCCGTGCAAATGGTAAAGGCAGAGTTGCGCTACGAATGTATCACACGCAGTTTCCTGATCGACCAATGCCAGATTACAGAATTTTTCAGCGGTTACATCGTCAACTGCGTGAAACACGTTCGTTCCACGTCACCAAATATATTGACGAAGAGCTGTACTCAGTCCAATCCTGGAAGCAAGCATCGTGAACGTTATGGCTGATAGACCCGAATCAAGTGCAAGAGCTGTTGCAAACACGTAAGCGCAAGTCATCAGACCGTTTGTACAGTGTTAAACAAAAATCGCTTCCATTTTCAGCGAGTACAAGTTTGGGATTCGGCAGGCTATCTTCTCCAACTGCCAATGGGTAGTGCAGCAATGTGCGCTGCAGCTGGACTTCATAGCTCATGTGCTGATCAGTTATTGAAAACATTACACTTGTCAACGATGCTTTCAATAAACGCTTTATCTTTCCTTTCGTTTCTTATTTTTTTGTGCTTGTGCCTCACCGCGTCACTTGCGCCCATACATTCCTATGCAATAAAGATTGTTAGAATGTCCTGTATCCTTCCTTTAAGTTTGTACCATGAGTTTGGGACCACCCTGTATATATAATATTGAAGAATTAATTGGCTGAAATACAAAATCATTGTCTGCACTTTATTATTTCGCAGTATTACTTTTTCTGGCTCTAAATGTAATATATACAGTCGAACCCCAATTTAATGAATTTATCAGAACCGAACATTTTGTTGGTTAATTCGGGGTTATTCGTTAAATCGGGATCCAAACAAAATACAAATTTTTTACTCTTAATCTTTTGGATAATTCTATAAGCAACTATACAAAAAGTATCCATAGTTAGAAATTACACACTTTTTATTCAACAGATAAAAATACTATTAGAGAATTATTACGTACCTGTTTGGCAATCTTTTGGATTCCTGACTCGAAATAATTTTCTTTCGACTTTTTGCAGAAAAGAAAATACTGTGTCATTTACATCCTGCTGTATAAGGTATGGTTTCACAGTTTCCAAAAAATGTAAAGCACTATAAATTGCGACATTTTTCATAGGAATTTCATTATAAATTTCTGCATCAAATTGATATTCACATGCACCGGCAAATCAACAATTTCCTCAACTTTAATTGAACAAATAAGCAGTCCGTCATCAAAATGTGTATATATCTTAAAATATCCTCCTGCTTTGTGGAATCGGATGAGATAAGAAAGGAATTTCCTGCCCTATTTAAACCTCACACAATAAGTTGCATTCATGACTCATCTGCACCTGTAAAATTTATGAATAGTCTACACCCTGTCTAATCGAAATTTGCTGCTCACAAAAAAAGTTTTCCTGTTCCGGTCAAAAAGAATATTTCATCTGAAAAAAAATCCAATTTTTTCTATAATACATAATAAAATTTTTTCTTCTGTTGAAATAATTCGTTGATTTGAAGTTTACTATTTATTAAATAAGGTTTTTTGTTTGCCTTCGTTTTAATCGAGGAAGAGAAAATTTCGTTAAATATAGGTCCAGTAAATCATCGGACCACCTCAATTTTACGAACCTCTACTTTACGAATTTTTTCCTGAAACCAAGCATATATAGTATATCGAAAGATAAACATCTGTGTAACGAATTTTTAACATATAATGAACTAACGATTTCGTTCAATAGATGCTCGACAGTATATACAGGGTGTCCAGCCTTAATGTGACCCAATAGCTAATTCTCGAACCGTTCGGTTTAGACATGTACTTCCAATTTGAAAAATGTTTTTAAAAAGGTAAGGGATGTTTTTACGTGCTTTTCGAACCAAAAAACATATTTAGAAAAAGTTACAAAAGTTAAATTTTTAAACGGTCCCCAGGTCCTATCATTTATATTTAGGAAAAGATGCAGTACACAAAAACAAAGTAAACACAAAAAGTTTAATTTTATTACAATAAAAACTGACCAAGTTATGCTTACATAAAATTGAAGCATCTGAATTGCTCAGAAAAGGGGGTCATATATAAATTGAGTTTAGAGAACAGTAATTCACTATCTACAGAAAGAGCAAAAGAAAAACATCATAGTAAACATCAAAGACTGACAATTTGTTTTGCTGTATGGCAAATAATAAAAGTTAAATTAAAGAAATACAACTTCTACCAAAAAGATTAAAACAGCTTGTTTTAACAAATAGCAGCAAAATAATTCAGGATTGGCCTTTCAAATTATAGCATAATGTGGAATGATGCGCCAATCATGAATAAGGGGCTTTTTATTATATCATAATGACCAAATTAACTTAAATAATGGTGAAGGCACGAGGTGTGGCACGAGACAAGGGAATACGTCTATGACAACTCCTAAATTTATACAAGCGTTGGACAGCACGGGCAATTATACAATAGGATGGATGTCTTCGAGTGGGAAATTTAATGGCATAAAGTCTTGCCGCCTCTCTCTTATTTCGATTACACTGCCCATAAAATAGTACCATTTCGCAACATTCTTCATTTGTATACATCTCGTTCTTCCGTACTAGAATTCGTAATATTAGAATACGACTGTATGCAATTGCAAGCGATTACACAACAGATTTTTAACGTTCATCATGATGAGCAAAAACGCAGCATATAAGTCTATTCCTTTGGAACTGCTTTTGAAATGTTTCTTCGTCCAAAATATTTTATTTTTTCTATGTTTTACACGTGCACAGAATAAATTTTATTTCTTAAGTACTCAATTATTGTATTATTAACGTATGCTTTTAAATTTAAAAACGATTTACATAAAAGTGACGTGCAAGAGCGAAAGTTTCCTGGCAGAGTTCCAACTAATTTCACTTTGGAGACGGCCCCTTACTAGCTTCTTGAAAATGGGCGAGAAAATGGATAAAATATACATTTTTTAAAGTTCCATAACTCGGGCAGTTTTTACCGTAATAAAATGAAACTTTTTGTGTTTACTTTGTTTTTTTGTACTGCATCTTTTCATAAATATAAGTGATAGGACCTGGGGACCGTATAAAAATTTAATTTTTGTAATTTTTTCTAAATGGGATTTTTGGTTCGAAAAGCACGTAAAAACATTCTTTACCTGTTTTAAAACATTTTTCAAATTGGAAGTACATGTCTAAACCGAACGGTTCGAGAATTAGCTATTGGGTCACATTAAGGCTGAACACCCTGTATATATATATACATTAGATCTACAGAAAAGTTCTGTCCGTTCCGCTTACAATCAGTTTTAACAAGCATGTGCGCACATTCATTTGACGCATTTTTAGACCTCTCTTTTTACCTCTGAATGTATACGTACTAGCCTAGCAAATGAACTAAAACATAGATGATTCATGTTAGTATTAAATGAGATGTGATCGTTTACCCAAGGCTGTTGAGGAAGTGTATTTACGCCTCTGTATTTTGTACGAATTCCAACAAGGAAGAAATGCTACAGAGAGAAGCATGTAGAAATTTATTGAAAGTGTTTGGTGAGAAGGTAAAGTTTCTAATAGAACATGCAGAATATGGTTCGAAAAATTCCAAGCTGGTGATTTCGACCTTTCTGATAAGCCACGCTCTGGGCGACCCTCTTTGATCGACGACGATACTGTCAAAATCATGCTAGAGCAAAATCCTTTTTTGACAACATCGGAGATTGCGGATAGGCTTGATTCAACTCAACAAACCATTTCGGATCCTATTCGGAAACTAGGGTTCGCGTGGAAGTATTCGAGATGGGTGCCACAAAAGTTAAGTGAGAAGAATTTGAATGATCAAATCATACACACACACATCATATGCACATCTCTGCTTACACGCAACAAAATCGAACCCTTCTTGGACAAGAACATAAGTGGGGATTAAAGATGGGTTACCTATAAAAACATCATAAGGAAAAGAGCATATTGTGAACCCGGAAAATCTGCCTTCTCCACCTCTAAACCGAAATTGAGCCTGAACAAGAGAACACTGTGTATTAGGTGGGAAAATCGAGCACCAATACATTTTGAGCTGTTGAAACCAAACGAAAGGCTAAATTCGGAGATATACTGTCAGCAATTGGATAAATTAAAAACAGCACTCCAAGAAAAGAGACCGGCGATGTTCAATATGAAGGACATTATACTGTTTCATGGCAATGCCAGGCCACTTGCTGTTTTGGGGACTCGTCAGAAAGTCACAGAGCTAGGCTGGGAAATTCTGTCGCATCCACCATACTCCCCGGACCTAACTCCTTCCAATTATCACTTGTTTCTGCCCTTACAAAAATTTTTGAAGGACAAAATTTCAAGAACGAAGAAGACATCAGACAAGCACTGGTTCAATTTTTGACCTCTAGAGATAAGACATTTTTTAAAAATGGGATAGACAAATTGCCATCACACAGGCAAGAAATAATACATAATGATGGTAATTATATAATGGTGACAGCGGTCGGCGTCTTTAGCTTCCAGTTACATCCAGTCGTGGGTGAAATGGGTTTCTTGTGGTGCCAAAGGTTGCCGGTGGACCAAGACAATATCGTGCAATATATTTAAGAGTGCAGGTGTCCTAACACGTGTGGGGATCAATTCTACTAAGAAGCAGATTCAGCTGTGTGGCGGGAACGTCACATTAGGAATAATTATATCCCTTTTGTTCATCAGTATATTCAGTTTATTGTAAACATTGTGTTGTATTGTTGAAAATGAATTGTTTTTCTTCTTCTCATTGATAAACAAAAAACCATGACTAAAATGCATTACATTTATCAACTATTCATCAAAGCTCCTTTCTAATGATATTCATTTCATATTCTTTTTCCGTTGAAAAGAAAGAAATGGAGATATTGGTGTCATCTTAAAGGAGTATGAAAATCAATAAAGTTTTCGCCAAATATTGCTTTAAAAATAATTATATCGGTATTACTTTCACATTACGATTCATTAACTGAGGAAGGGAGATCGGAGTACGGACACAAATGATACACATTGAATCTAATAGAAATAAATGTGTGTGTGTTCTCCGCAGAGTTCCTCTAAATTATGCCGCGTTAATTTACCTCACACACGACAGAAAAAATGAAAAGAACTCATTTGTATGAATGATGCTCAAGACGAAAAGCATTGTTAGCCATAAAGCTGCTGCGAGGGTATGTCTTCCGGAGAACTACTTTGTAATTTCTTCGGGAAGAGATTTATGAGTTGTGTCTGGAATATGACTACATATCTCAGAGAGGAACATGTTTATTCCAGAAACACACCAGGCGTTCTTGACTTGGAGGTATTTTAAGCCGCGCCTGCCTTTTATCACAGCGCTTCTCATTTTCGGAGTTAAGCGCGCAAACGGAAAATTCGTACAGTTTTAAACAATTCGTTCTCGTCTTGTTTTGATTTTAATTAGGACATAAGCGAAAACACATACAAGCGAAAGCTTGCCTTTCCTCCTCCTTTCTACGGATCCCGACATTTGCAGGGGTTTCTATGCCTTTTTAACGTTCATGATTTTTTTTTTCAAAATGGCGGGGAGGGGGGGTATCTCATAAGACGAAACTGTGTTGGATGTCGAAATAGTTGTGATAATTTTCATAACTTAGTGAAAAATGTCCCGAAAAGAATTTCAATACATATGCGAGAGTATTTCAATGTATGCTTGGGTTATTTTTCAAATGAATCTGAATTTAAATAAATTATAGTTTTAAAAAAAACTAAAAACCTTTTATAGTTAACCGAACTAAGTTGTAACTTAATCTTTTAGTCACCAAATCTGGAAATGGGATCTGAAATGAGTCGCCAGATGCGGGATGGGATCTGAAAATGGAAAATCATTAATCCTGATGATCCTGATCAGGACAATGGAACAAATTTATTAAATTGTTGTATTGTCATCGGTCCTGGACAAGTGAGCAAAATTTCGAATCCATCTGACCTCTTAAAGTCCGTAAAAAAATTGAGTTCAAAGATTCCGTTACATACTAGTGAAGCTTATAAAAGGGTGTTAAAAATATTCTATATCGCATCTAATCGTGAATATTTTAAACATTTTTTGTAAGAGTACTTTTTGTTTTGTTTTAGTATTTGTAGAGAGTGGGTTTTTTAGTTTTCTGAAAACCGGTGATAATTTAGTTGAAGGAAATGTTCCAGACATTTACATCATAAAAGTAGAACAGTTTCAAAAAATAAATTTTTTGAAAAAAGTTTTAAACATAATTTTTTTTCTAACATAAGAAAATAAAATATGTGATAGTTCGAAACATACGATTTCAATCCACGTTTCAACCCTACACGTTGTAAAAAATAGCCAATTTCTATTCTATTTTGAATGGGTAGAAAATACTCCAGGCTCAAAAATTTGACAACTGGAACTCTGACTACATTTCAGAATTCTTTAATTGGCTGCAGCTAATTGTCTGAAATCTTTATTTCCGATGCGATTATTAGCCTAAGATTGTAACGGCCTCTCCAAAAAGTCGGACTAGGTAATTCTGCAAGTTCCGCATTCAAAAAATTGAGACTTGAACCCGGCATGAAATTAGGAGTAGTTTACACAATACAAAATAATCGCAGACACAAATAATCACTTAATTGTTTAATAATGTTTGGTTCACTCGAAGTACAAAGGAATGATCCATCTGAATGCTCTCCCCTGCAGTCCTCAAAAGAGTCGGACAGTGATTCTCCAATGAGCTCTAAGGATGAACACAGGACGAATTCGATCCAAATCCAAATGAAGCGAACGATATCACTATGGGAATTACTTTAATAGTAGATAAACTCCAGGTCTAGGCAACTATCCAGCTGATAGAATAATTATATATATCTCAGCCAGTGTAAATATCACCTAACTCTCTTAATTGCGCTAATATCTCACTTTTATACATCGGATCATGGCTAGTTTGTCATGGTTCGATCCTAGTACACTAAGATCCCGTGTAGGGACGATGCACGTTAAATCTGTCGAGAGCTCAACGTCCTCCGTTGGTGTGGTGTGTAGTTAGGAGAGGGGTGCAGCTCAGTGTCGTCGCGTCACTTGACCATGGTTCAAAATTACGCGACGTCCCAAACCTCGTGTAGCTGAACAGTGGGACGTTAATATTCACTCACTCACTCATCTCACTTTTATATGTAGCGGTTCAATTTTCAGCAAAACACAAACTTTAAAGACAACCCGAAGTTACTACAGAAAAGAATACATCGCGAGATCTGGTAGAAAAACACATATTCATTTATATATTTTTGTTTCTTTTCATTCGCCTTCCAAATGATCTTACCAGGCTCGAAGCTGCAACTTTCATTAAATTACAAGACATTAAATATTGAGTTTGATTTTACTTAATTTTAAAAATTATGTTATATATCTTACATATATATAAGAGCGATGTAGCGCAAATGAAATCAAAATGTACTTTTATATTTCTCTTTTGATAAACAGCTTTAGTACGGGAAACAGTGATGTTTTGAAAATCGTATAGACACAAATAGAATTATTTTATAGAATTCTCTACTGTGTGTGTGTATAAAAAAGTATTTAATTGGAGTGGTTAAATAAGGTCTTTTCATTTTATTATAAATGCACTTGAGTGCTGCCCTATTTCTTTGTAAATGCGATCAATAGGAGTGTTTTTTATTTTATGTAAATATCAGTCGAGCCTTATTTCTTTATACAAGGGCTTTTATTTTATTGTAGATATGAGCACACATAATTTTTTATTTTTTTCAAATAGTAAACACATAAAATCCCATACTATTTGACTACTTATTTTGTAAGAGTTGCGTTATTAGAATTTTTTAAAAAATAATGTAACCTTTCAGCTAAAAAAAGGTTTGTATTTGCTTAAAATATAGAAATATTTTAAAACAAATCTTCATATATAGAGAGATTTTGTCTAGCTTGTAAAACATAATCGATGCGAAATGAATTAGTCTTGTAATTTTAAAAAAAAAGAAAAGAAAGGGAATTCGTGCGGCAGGAGACAATTTCGGTTAAGTTAGACATTTGATCCAATTTCTTCCATTGGTGTCATATGGACGCGGTGAGTAGAATGCTAGCTTAAAAATGTCGATATTTCTCTCACTGTCTCTCGCTTCATCTGTCTTTTGCTCAAAATGTGGCCGCGGTTAAGCAAAGGGGTCAAGTTCACGGACTCGCGTGTCATGAGTTCGAGCCTGGTACCACTGAAGCCCCGCCGTGTAGAGGGGACCGATGCGAGTTACATCTATCGAGTTTCAAACGTCCTCCCGTTAGTGTGGCGTGGAAGTTAAAAGAAAGGGTACTGGTCCAAGTGTCGTCCTCGTCATTTGACCATGGTTCAGAATGACGAGGTCCATTGCCAATAGCCCTAGCGCAGCTTTAGAGTGCGACGTTAATATAATTCTCACTCCTCGTTGTTCAAAATGGTGTGGTGTATTGGTTTTAATAAACGAATAGCGCTGAGCTCAGAAAGATAGATTCCTAAAGAAAATTTAGCAAATGAGCGAATGATACAGTGGATTCATATAATGTAAAGTATATCTATGAACTATTCATTGTTGTAATTTACTTCTGGATTTTGTGGGTGTCGTCCGCGTCACTTGACCATGTTCTAAATGACGCGGACCGTCCCCAAAAGCCCTCGTGTAGCTGAACAGTGGGACGTTAATATTCACTCACTCATTCACTCTTGATTTTGGGATATTTTAGCACGAAATAGTAAACTCCTCAGGTTTCCTTTCTTATCTAGGAAAAAAAATATGAATTTAAAATTTCAGAAGGGAAACAAATGTGAAAGACAATTTGATCAGGAGAAACAATAGTCGGAATGCAATCCTGATTTATCTCTTACTACTCACTTGTCTAAAGAATGTAGTTTTAGGTCAGATTTCATATTCAAGTGAACGAGCTTGCGCAATTCCCCTTTTTGTGATTTTCAAATGACATTTAAATGCAAAAAGTAAGTTCCATTTCGTGCGTTTTCGTTGGTAAGAACTTTTTGACCTTTGCCTTGTCCCTGTCTGAGTCTAAAAATATCTACATAATCTTGATGAATGTATCTCATGTAGACATGTGGAAACGGATAATATCGTCTCATAAATCTCCTGATAAGTGAAATGCTGGAAGATAGAATTAAATAACCTATTCTCCCCATTCATTTGTTTTGAATAAATTCCAAAAGGTCCCGAAGTTCCGGAAACATTTTATTCGGCAAAAGGGATTGGGCAAATGTAAATTTCAAATTTTTGAGTAGTTTATAATTTTTTTCTTGGAGATTTCAAGATTTTGTTGATGTTTGCAGAAAAGTATAATCTGTACCTAGAAATGTGCGTTTCTTTGAAACTAAATCTCTAGAAAGGAATATCTTTGTTCTTATAAAAAAAATGGCTCTAGATAAATTCCCTTAAGCAAAAGCGACTTCTTATGTAATTGACACTTTTTATCTCACTTCTTTCATAAATACACTTAAAATAAAAGAAAATCGGTTAATAGATTTAATGTAATTCTATTAAATAATTTAAAACCTTTAAAGTATTTTTAAATTATATGTATTATAACATATACACACACAAGTGACATCCTCATTTTTACCTTTTAAAAAATAAGCAGTGAACATTTAATATATACCGTATTTTTCCTTGAAACTAAGCCGCCATCGATTCTATATACATATAAGCCGCACTTCAAATTCTCAAAATGTTTTCGTGGAGAACAGTTGTCATCAATTCTAAGACCAGTTTTCTATACGTTTTTGGAAAAAAAATAGTCAATTGTGCAAAGGGTTGTTTGCTTAGTATCGATATCCGATACTAAACAAATTTTCAAGGAGAAATAATAAGTTTCAAGGAGAACAAAAATTATATCATTTTGTGTAAGGCCATCGAAGTACATTAGTTTCACCCGTGTCAAAGTTTCAGAGGCCGCCGCGTGTTTCCGTTTTATTCTGCATATAAAATGAATACCCCTTTTCCTACTTGCGTCATAATGAGTTGATGCTATTACCGATATGTTTGATGTTAAGGTATTTAAAAGAAAATGCAAAAATAAATAAATAAATAAAAATTCCTGAATTTGAACAGAGAACGATGTTTAGAGTACAGCTAAATATACTGGAGATAAACTGTGGAATGGAATAAGTCAAGTGACCAGAATGGACGGCTACATTTTTCCCGTTGAAAGGGGTGGAAACTCAATTTTCTCCATCGAACAAACGTTTTGCCTTCGATTCTAAGCCGAACCTGATTTTCAGTGGTAATAACATTCGAAAATAGTGCGGCTTAGATTCGAGTAAATACGATAATTGGCTGCAGAAGAGAGAGATAGTAGATGAGTGACGCGGGACCAGGTCCCCATGCTCTTAAGTTCCCTACTTGAAGTGTTAAGCGTTAAATCTGTCGAGGCTCGATGTCCTCACGAAGGTGTGGTGTGGTAGTTAGAAGAGAGAGGTGTCATTTCTGGTGTTGTCCTCATCACTTGACCATGGTTTACAATTACGAGGTCCGTCGCTATAGCTCTCGTGTTGCTTTATCGCGCGACGTTAATGAACACACACAAATACACACAAGCGAGAGAGAGAGGAGAGAATATATTTGTATGTGGAATAAATGCTTTTAACCAAATTAGGAGATATATTATATATACCAAAAGAGTGCAATTTATTATATACATTTGTGATTATTTATAACCTTCAATATCTTATAAAAACTTCAAGAAATATTCATTTTTTTCCCTTTCAAAATTTTCTTTATTTAACTGAATTATTCTCCTGCACAGAAAATTCAGGAATATTTCTTATGCAAACAAATGTCCGAAATTTCAGTAATATGTTTCATTTAAAAAAAAAACCATCTAAAACAAACCTTAATGAAGTAAATCTTGAATACTACTTAAAAAGATAACATAGAGCGCAAATAGCTGCAAACATACACTTCTGTTTAATGGTACACATTGCATTCCATTTTGTTGTATGAAAATAATGTTTTCATTTGTTTTTATAATGGAAACTCTTATATAATTTTATACTGCTCTCTACTACTACTCTCTAGACTTGAGCTCTACCGATATATATGACATCCAAAATCGTCACGTTGGTTGGTGCGGAAGTTTGGAGAGTGGAATGTAGACTTTAGTATTGTCTTCGTCATTTGACCATGACTCAAAATTACGAGGTCTATCATCAATATAGCCCTCGTGCAGCTTCAGAAGGTGCGTTAAGGTAACTGGGGCGTCAACGACAAGGAAAAATGAACTTTTTTTACACCAAATTTAAATGGATCTCGTTTACTTAAATTAAAAGCAAAGGAAGTAAAATTTTTAGTTTGAATTCTCTGTATATTTATGTACCTGTTAAAGTAAAAAATTCATTTTAAATTACAAATAAATGTATATGAGCAATAAATAATCAGTAAATGTTTTTTTATTTATTTTCGAGACATGTTCTTCCCTTTATGTACACCTTTTGCATGAAATCCACTGCATATATAGCTATAAAATTTTACAGAGTTTTTGAAAACATAACAATCCATAAAATAAATAAAATGAAATTTTAACAAATAAATTTTTAAAAATTTTTAAAAATTTTAAAAAATTTAGTGATTTAAATTTCCTGTACATTTTATACTGAAATTGTGCTATATCTAAAATTTGTGAATGTTTGTTTGAAAGAAAAATTAATTCACTTTGTTGAAAATTTGTGCATCATTTCCCAGTTTTTAAATTAAAACTTTAAAACTCTTTTACTTTTTAAAACCTTTTTCTATTTAGAGGTTTTATTTAATTAATTTTTCCTACTTCTCTCATAAACACGTGTTATCAACGATTCACACCTTTTTCCATTTAAAATATCAAAATTTTATGTCTATAAGCTTTATTATTTTTACTTTGAGCATCTTCATTACAGGATTTTACAGAATTCCTTACACATATTTTTATTGTTATAAAAATACATAAAAAATGCCTTTGAGGAATTTATAAAGTTAAATTGATGTCTAATTTAAATGAAACTTTGTTTTTAAAAATTTTGACGAAAGAATCTCTCTGTTTTTGTACTAATACATATGAATACTTATTTATTTTTAAGTAAAACCAATAGTTATAAACATATAGAGAGTTATTCATGAGCATTCTAACGTTAAAAATAAACAGTTAGTGAAAAACGAAATGTCTGTTAATGAAATGTTGCAGTTGTGTGTATTTATAATTTAGATTAATTCTGAATATCCACTTTGTACTATATCTACTTGATTTGTAATTTAATAACTACACACTGAGTATTTATAAATGGAAAACTAGACATAATTAACGCTTCGAAAAACCAAATTTTACTTTAAAACTTTGTAACTAATTATTTAAATTTTCCATAATTTTTGCAGAAAAAATGTATAGTTTTCAATAAATTCGAACATATAATACAGAAAAATTACATTCTTTGTATTGAAGAATTAGTTTTTTGCAATACATATTATATACAAGACGGATTTTGAAGAAAGAGTACCTGTATCATAGTTATATCACATTTGTTTACAATTTTAAAATTCAATTTTCTTGCGATCTTTTTATCAAATTCTCATTAATAATGTATCTATGGATGCAGCAAAGTACCCTCTATTTCTTAAAGGTAAAATAAAAACATGCAAAATTTGAAGCTTTTCACGTCCTAGTTACCTTAGGTACGATCAATCAATCTGAAAGCATTTTTATATAATGTAGTTTATGCATTGCAATTTAAACTGCAATAAATCATTCTAGAATTACATATTTTCTATAATCGTACTTAAACACAAGTCCTTGCAGAGACAATTACAGCTCTTCATACTTCTGCCTCTACGCATTATTAAAAAAATAGTCTGCTGAAAAATTGCTTTTTCTCTCTTTTTTTCTCTATAATTATCTATTGAAAACACTTGCCCTCATTTGCGTGTACATTTAAACTTTCAACTCTCTGTGGGCAGTTACTTTTGTATTAAATTGTTTTCCAATAGCGAAGTGAATTCAGAATCAGTGAAAATATTAGAAGGAGTTCTAAGGCACATTGAAAATTCAATTCATTAAAAAAATATTGCCTTGGAAATTACCCCTTAAAGTGATTTAAGTAGCGTTTTCTTATTTGTATATATGATTTCGGGGGAATGAACAAGAAATTAACTTAAGCTTCTCCCAACATACAAATAAAGCTAGTTTTTTTTCTCTCTCTTTTCATACTATTGTGATGTCTTAATTCACGTTGTCTCCATCTTATAAAACAATATGTATTTTTTTTAGAATTTTTTTTCTTCTGTATTTAGGCCTAGAATAAACTCTGTTCAAAATTATCGAGAAAGACCCACACGTGCTCTCAACACTGGTTCTGAATCTCTTGATAATCCTATTTAGTACTTATCTCAGGTTGTTAAATCTTATGTCTACATTTACGCTTAATTTTGTTTTGTTATCAGTAGTCTCACAAAGCATGGAACTGTCTGCTCTTTCAATACATCTTATATCTTGCGCAAAATACCGTATTGCATCCTCGAAGTTAATTATATTGTTTACAATGCAGTGATGCAAGAAAAAGATAAGATACGTTTCAACAGGCTTTATTATTGGTTTATCAAATATATGAGCCATATAAGCTCAAAAGAGATAGAATTATTTCAGAAAAAAGTTTTATTCCAAAAAAGAGAGAGAAAGAGAAATGTGATTGAGGGGGGGGGGTATACTGTTGCTAAATACAAATTACCCAAAATTTCCTCTATCTAGAGAAGAGGGAGCTAGGAAAATCCAGATGAAAAACTTCAAAAGAATTCTGAAGCTGAATTATTTATTGTTAACTGTGCGCGTTATACGTGAGATTTTACGATAGTTAGGTTGAAAAACAGATAGATATCTACATATATTAGATATATATGCATTTGCACTTCGTAAGCAATATCGATGTATCTGAGTGATCGCTCCTTTATTCGATGGGATAAATGCGGATACCAGTTTTGGTAAGAGAGAGTACGGCCCTTAAAATTACTTCATTACTTGGTAGCGAGAGGGAACCCACAGCTATTAGCCCAAAAGCTATATATTTCTATGTTAATTTTTTTTTAAAAATTAATTCATTTTTAAATATTAATCTTCACAGCCTTTCGTTGTAGAAAAGTTCAAGCCCGGTTTAATGCTCTTTGATCTCCCGGGTGCGGCTGTTCCCGCAACCCCTTTCCTTGGCATCGTCCAAGATCACTCACTCGAGCGGTTGCACCGCAGATTCTGTCTTTGAGAGGTCATTGCGGTTACTTTCTCTTAGTTCTTGGGGTGCGGCTGCCCTCCCTAACCTCTATCGCGTGTATTCGAAGAAAAAGAAGAAAAAAAGCTGATGCATAAGATGATGAAGATTGAAGAAGATCCTCGTCAACTTTCGAACCGACCCGTTGAACCCACTGGGTAAGCCCCTTTCACTCCCCCCAATCATCTCTGATTGGCGAGCGTAGTGGATTTGCACAATGCACTCCTCGTCTTAGTCCCAACTCTCCATTGGTTCTTTGAGACAATAGGCGTGACTGAGGTCAACTTCATCGCCGTACTTCGTACATCATATGGAGGCTCTATCAATTGACCTGTCACTTTAACCCTGAGGATACCCTCCAGGGCATGTCTTTATCACAACAGGTCTATATTCTTTTTCATTCAAATAATCCTCGGTTCACATATGCGAAGGAACGAGGCAATAGAAACTATTCACAGGAGAATCCTTTCTATAGATCGTTGAGACTAAAATCGTCTAGATGACGGAGAAGGAAAAAGTTCGGCAGCATCAAAGCCGTTTTCAGAATCAGCTCACATCTGTTTTGCTCCAGGCATGAGGGGAAAATACACGATCTCTTTTGGAAGATTACAATGTCCCATTTGGGCATTCTGCTCACCTCCGAACATCAAACTTGAGAAGTATTGCCATGAAGTGTTCGTCTAATGAACCGACGCTGTACGGATGACGAGTTTCAGGAGTGCCCAATTCTGGGGATGGTCTTTCTCTATTTTCAAATATTGTCTTTTGCATTTTATCCTTTGTCTTTTTTTTTACATTATTCGAATTTTTTTTTCTTTTCTGTCTGCAATAAATTCAAAATTTCTTTCTTAGTTTTATTTTTGGAAATTTGTTTGTAAGCTGTCATCATTCAAATTTTATTTGATGCGAGTTTTCGTTATCCACATGTATTCATAGCGTTTGTTTTTTTGTGCGTTTCTAACAAATAGGATTACTTGTAGATTTTTTTTCTTTTGACAATCAATAGATTTTTAAAAAACACTTTGTTTTTCAAAGAAATACATAACGTTTATTTTTCAGAATAACCACCTTTTCGAAATCTTTTCTTAGACACTTTAAAATATTTTTTATACAATATTACGTTACATTTTTTCCAACTGCAGTTCAATACAATCCATGCAATTAACCAACTGAAGATATCATATAGGAAAGCTTTGTAACCTCAATGTAGATATGGTTTAGCTCCTGTTCTAGGGGTGGACAATTGTCGGAAATCGAAGCTGGTATTTTGGTTGAGAGACGGGAAAAAATATTTATGTGTTTTAAACACGCAATAACTCGAAATCGAAATTATATCTCTTTTTGCTTTCTCTAAAAACATTTAAAATTCTTAATTCTAATAAAACAGCCAAAAGAGCGGTATGTTTAATTAAATTACCAAAAATGCCATACTTTTATTTTCTACGTTTCACAAGAGAACGGAAAATCTCAGCATCTTAATTTTGTAAGATTGTAACATTTAAAGATTCCAGGGATTCGGGGGAGACTTTTTTAGCACAAATGTAAATTTAAATTATGTATAATACATTAATGCTTTAAACTAAAGAAGCGAAAGCAGAAATCGTTGAAAAGGCAGCTCAGTAAAAATATATATGCATATAGGGGAGACAGGGGCAAGATGACGAATGTATTAATTTTTCCGTATTCCACTAGGTAGCAGTATCAAATGAACACTACTGTCTCTCCTTTTAGCCTTTCGTTAAACAATAGTATAAACTCGCTGAAATCGCCCTTTTTGTGTTAGTTGTGAAGCTTTGATTGTTTTTTGATGCCACGATATAACTTTTATGCATGTGTAAATAAGCTCTGCTACAGATACAGGTAAGATATAACGTTTATCTTGAATATTTATGAGTAACTAGGTTTAAATACTACCTATTACCATGAAATAAATGTCAATTAATTGCCTTCCTTCAGGGTAATGAGAACGAATATTTTTAAACAGACAGTCTGGGGCAAGATGATGAGCTCGTCATCTTGCCCCGTGTTTCGTAATTTATTAAACTAACTATTGTTGTCCATCATATTAAATCCTGTGAACACTTGTTTGTCTGTGTGTATGTCCTCGTGACCTTGTGCTTTTATCTCTTTTGGGGCTAAGGGGTGCATCGGATCGGGAAAGGTTTCATTCGAAAGAGGGTGACCAGAGGAAGACATTTTTGCCATCCGCTAAGCCCTTAAAGAGGAAGAAATTTAACAATAATTTTTTACTTTAGAGCTACTGGCTTTTATCTGACACCTTTTCTGATTTTTTGCAAGAAAACGAAAATGCTTCCTGAACTTGTAGAAAGAGAGAGAGAGCCCAGCAGGAACTGTAGGCAACTGTAGTGATTCAGGCTGGAACAATGAGGGCAACTTTTTCTCTTTTTTGAAGCACTTTTATTTTCATGTGAAATCAAGCAAAGAATCTCCTAATCTGTTGATTTTTGACAATCACAAAACTCATATAACTTTGCAGGCTATTTTATATTGTGCAGAGGGGAAAACATCATCATGGTTGGGTTGCCGTCGCACACATCACATCGTCTCCAGTCCCTTGTTGTGTCATTTTTCTACCAGTTAAAAATGCACTATAGCCAAGCATGTGACAACTTTATGGTCACTCATCCAGAACAAATTATCACAGAAAAAATATTGGTGACGCTTTGAGCATCACTTACTTCAAATCAGCTACAGTTGGAAATGCCGTTGAAAGGGTTTAAAGAATATGGGATCGAGCCTCATAATCCTCTTGTGTTTAGAGAACATGACTACGCTGTGGTAAAAACTACTAACCATGCTGCTGTTGGCGATGAAACAGAGAATAATAGTTCTAATCCTCAGACCCCGGTAACAGAAAACCAACATATAAACCCTTCAGAAAAACCAGAACTTATGGCAAAAGCTGTTTCCCCGATTCACCAAAGAAGCCTGTTAGTGTTTTTTATTTCAAACCATGGCCTAAAACAACATAATGTGAGAAAAAAGAAAAAGCAGAAAACTGAGCTCAAGCATTCTTACAAGCACACCCATCAAAGAAATGTTAGAACATCGGGAAAAGCAGAAGGAAGAACAGGAAGTTAGAAAAAAAAACAGAGAAAAGAAGCTCGTAAGCTAAAAAGGGAGTAAAAAAACTCAAACTGTTCCTGTAAGCCTAAGTCTATAAAATCCCGGCCAAACATTCCAGTTGTATCAACTTCAAAGGACGGTGTTATAAGATGTCCTGGTTGTGAAGAGGAGCCCTCCAACGGAAGAATGGATCCAGTGCTGTAAATGCCAAGAGTGTTGGCATGAGGAATGTTCTCCAATTATAAAAATGGCATTTTTATTTGTGACTATTGTTAGGTACACAACTAAACACTTCAGCATTACGTTACAATGCATTACGCTTACTTTGAAACTTTGTAAGATGTAAAAACACAGTTATCATTTGTTAAACCATGTAACACATTCAAAAGATAAAATATGTTCAACCTTTTTCAGTGTCGCCATCTTGCCCCAGTATTGGGGCAAGATGACGATTTGTTAAGGTTATGAAAAAATAAAATAATCCTTAACTTCTTTAATTGGAAAAATTAAATGGTAATATATTTTAATACTACAAAGGACTACTCTAACAGTTCATACAAAATTGATTTTACTACCCTTAAAAATAAATTAATAAACAACAAAAAACAGTTAACGTCGTCATCTTGCCCCGGTCTCCCCTACATGTATCGTAACTGTGATATCATAGGTGACGTCACGATTCGCAAACACGGGAAATGGACGCATGAGTGAGTGAGTGATTATTAACGTCGCACTGTTCAGCTCTTTGACGGCTTTTGGTGACGGACCTCGT
Source organism: Trichonephila clavata (assembly GCA_019973975.1). Classification (NCBI taxonomy): domain Eukaryota; kingdom Metazoa; phylum Arthropoda; class Arachnida; order Araneae; family Nephilidae; genus Trichonephila; species Trichonephila clavata. The sequence goes on along the minus strand of BMAO01032659.1, from coordinate 188,985 downwards.
CATTTTGAACCATAGTCAAGTGACGAGAACGACACCTGATCTGTCAGCACTTCTCCTTACTACCATACCAATGGGAGGACGTTTGAGCTCTTAACAGATTTAACGTACATCGCTCCCCCACACGGCGGATCTTCAACGGTACTAGGCTCGAACTCATGACACGCCGGCCACAAGTTAGTTTCCTTAACCACTAGGCTACCATAGTCGTGAAATGGACGCACTCGATGACAAGGTAACTTGAAAAGGAGGAAGGATGTATTTCGAGACATTCGCTTCAAGTGGAACGTGTAAATAGTAATATTTATATGGTTACAATAAACCACTAGAATGCCTTTTACATGTGGTAAAATAATATGCAAAGTTAAAATGGGTCGATTATTGAACAAACTTTTAGAATTGACCCAAGTGTGCTTTCAAAGCTTGGGACTACGCAACCATTAGAGCGGATGCTGTGTGGTTACAGATGAATAAAATATTATTTTTAAGGTTTTTAAGTTTTCCTATATAAAAATAGTTTTGACTGCTTTTCTATCATCTTCCTGCGAATTTCACAAACTTTTTTTTTTTTTAGAGAATCTCTTGGATCTTGTAAAGTCCTGAAACTGTAGTTACATTTAGATAAAGAAAAAGCATGTGTTAGATCAGTGATTCTCAAAGTGGTCTATATAGACCCCCAGGGGTCTATAACAACCTCCAAGGGGTCTACGTCAGCCAAAAATTAATTTGGGGGTCCATGAGGTGTAAGTGGGGGTCTATAATAGTGTGGCTCTCATCAAACTAGAACGTGACTAATTTTAAAAGAAAATTTTTAATAAAAAAAAAAGGTGGAAACCAAATTTTACTTATATTTAACAGATTTATTTACTACATTTATAACGAGGTTAATTTGCATTTACAAGGTGATAGCATAAATTTTATTAAAACAAAGCCATTTCAGCTTTTCTTCCCCTGAGTTAAGCTAAAAAAGTATAATACTGGAGATCCTGAATTTTTTTTTTCTAAATTTGGCACAGACAATCCGTCAGAACGTTTTAACCTACGTTCAACATTTAAAAGCCTTTTATTCAGATTTTGAAACCAGGTTTGAGAATGCTTTGAATATCGCAATATCACAGTAAGCAATTAATTCATATGGTCATATTGAAAAAATGTCACATTAAAATAGGAACTGATCGTAATAAGCACTAATGAAGATCTTAAAGTTTAGAAACGGATGCCAGCAATTTTGGCTTTGAAAAGTCAAACCTGTTACTTGTCCCGACTTGAATATCGCGAGGAAGTTTTTCATTTTTAGTATGAAAAAGTTTGTGTGGAGGAGTTTCAGTGCCCCGGTTGCCAATTTCCAAAACAAACAAACAAAATAATAATAAAGAAAAAAGCTGGACAATACTAACAAGGAGATTTAAGGTTAAACCAGACAAGATTGATATCAAATGTTGAAAATTTGATATTTTAGTGCTAGAGATTCATCCCTCTCATTAAAATAATTTGTTTGTCGTTTAGCTAGGTAATTTAATAATTTTTTATTAATTAACTTTTAATTTATTTGATCAACATGTGCTTTTTAAGTTTTAAACTCTATACTTCATTAAAGTTAGAAATTTAATTCTTTTAAAGTAGGAGTAGTTGTACCAGCTACCAAAAAGACATTTAAGTTAATAAATTTGCAAAAATTTAATATTAATTAATCAGGGGTCTTCCTTAAACTGAAGAACATGGCAAGGGGTCTATGAGACTAAAAAGTTTGGGAACCTCTGTGTTAGATCTACAAGTTGTGTTGTGTATGCTGCGATAGTAACAATTTTTAAAACTTACTTTGGATAAAATCTTTGACAAATACATTTATACTTTATAAATTTATAAGATTTTTAGCGATATTATGTACTCGTGGTTTTTTTTATGTCCTTGATAATTATCAAGGACACCACACACACACACATCATCTCTAGTGCATCCACATCAATTATCACCGCATTAAATGGATGCTTTTATCTCCACAGAGCCGTAGAAAGCAACTGTTGAGATATGGATGCGTAAGGCTTATTTGGTAATTAAAGCTACTTGTACTGATGAATGATGAAGTGTTATGGCCTTAAAGATGTAAAATGATCCTTTAAAAAATTATTATTTGCATGTTAAGATGCAACTTTTGGCAAAAATTTATTGTTAATTGAAAGCATTAATATATCATTTAAAAATTATAGTTTCTCACTTCAGTGGAATTCTTTTAACGCTTTTTTAGCTTGTGTGGTCCAAGAGAGCATTTTTTGTAACTAAACATGCAATTACCAGATGGTAGAAGAAATTTATTCAATATCTAGATCAGGGGTCAGCAACTTTTTAGCTGTGGTGTGCCAAGCCAATCTACCAGTATGATTCATCGTGCCACACAGTAGGACATTTTTGAAACAATTCGATTCCCGCGACAATGCATGCAGAATTAGAGAACAGAATTCAATAATTTAGATTTTCAGTTTTATTATATTTTAACTTTGCATCATTTAAAGATATTTCTTAACATGAAAATAAACAGCATAAATTATATAACTATTTCTTCACATCTAGGGCACAAATGCGACCAAATGCCGAAAATCCGAGGTCAATTGGTTTCTTAATGGCTGAGAAAAAGGTACGACAAAATATGGAACGAAGACGAAGACGAAATTTGCGTCCTAATAGCGCTTTGTTCCACTACGTGAAAAACGCGCTAATGAATAAATTAATAATTTAATGAGAGAGAGAGAGAGAACTTAGTGCTTGCACCGCTCTACACACACTTTCATATCGTGAAATCAGTGGTATAATTTGTAACTTTCTGTTTGACAAGATTCTAAACATTCAGTTTTCATAAAAAAGATATTTTGCTAAGATATGTGGAACCACAGTGGCGCGCGCGAGTATATATATATATAACGTATACATCCCCAAATGCATGGGGGGAGGGGCAGGGATTCTAATGGGCCCAAAGCTTGACCGATGCGAAGTATGTATTTGGGCTGGGGGCGCAAAACCTGAGTTTGAAGGGGGGGGGGCTAATATTCTCCGTTACGCCACTGTGTAGAACCAAAAGGAAAGCAGAATGCCTACACACAATATTTTCTCTCTGCAAACAATTAAATCTCTCCAGCAGCTCCTCTTTAGAGTTATATTTCAGATTTTTTCGTAATTCTGTAAATGTCTGTCAAATAAGGTCCATTGCCGCCCATCCGGTGCAGTGGTTAGTGACGCTGACTGCGGTGCCGTAGGCCCTAGTTTCGAATCCCGGAAAAAGCATGGATGTTTGTGTTGTAATCCTTCCTTCTTTGTGTTGTAAGCCCCCGTGTGATACATTGTGTGGTGCACGCGGTTTACAAATGTTCTCAATAAAACAAAAATAAGGTCCAGTACAAATTTATCAACTTCCATCCATTTAAAAATTGACAAATTTGTAAAGTAGGACTGAGTGCCACTGAGAACTGTGCCACATGTGGCACGCGTGCCATAGGTTGCCAACCCTTGATCTAGATTATGCACTGTACCAGTGATTCCCAAAGTGGTCTATATCAATCTTTAGGGATCTATGACGACATTCAAGGGGTCCACGTTAGTGAAAAAAATAATTTGGGGGTAGGTATTCATGAAGTGTAAAAGGGGGTCTACTCTTTAGACCAGATCATGACTTTAATTTTAAAAGAAAATTTAGTCAAGTGTGGAAATCAGATTTATTTACTAAATTTAATGAGGTTCGTTTACAGTTACAAGGCGACAGCATAAATGCTATTAAAAAAATGACTATCATTTCGGTGTTTCTTTCCAGAATTAAGCTAAAGGAGTATAAAATTGGACTTCGTGAATTTTACCAGTTTTTCAATTTGTCATTGACAATCTGCCTGGAAAATGGCTTTTAAACCTATGGTCAACTTTTAAATGCCCTTTTTTTTGAGATATCGAAAATAGAGTTTTGAGAATGCTTTGAATATATACTGGTCTCCAAAAGTTAAGCATAAATCGTAAAATGCAAAAAACATGGAGTAAATATTCGTCAAATTATTCCAAAATTCTTGCGGATATTAACTGGGTGAAGAAAAAACATTGGATTTATGCAAAACTTTTCAGTCGACTACGTCCTGCGCGAAACACCGGCGCATGTCGGAACGCGGAGAAACCGATTCACGCAGCATAGGCAGTTCAGACAAGTTTCGTGCAACTGCTGTGCGAAGGAACGTTGTTCAACATCAAGCAAGGTGAATGATGGCACAAAGACGCCAATTGGACATGTTTACGAAAGGAAGAATCGTTGGAATGCTGGAATCCTCACGATCACAAACCGAAGTGTCTCGAATTCTGAATGTGGACCAGTCTGTGATCTCAAGACTGTGGCAGAGGTTTCAAAGAACGGGAGATGTTACCCGACAACCAGTATCAGGTCAACCAAGAGTCACAACCCCTCGCCAAGACCGATATCTGGTAATAAGTGCGTGACGTCAGAGGGGCAGTACTGCCAGAGCACTGGGTTCGGCGCTCACAGTCGCCACAGGAATACGAATTTCTAGACAAGCTGTTTACAGGAGACTCAATCATGCAGGCCTGTATGCCAGAAGACCAGCAGTTTGCATTCCCCTCACGTCTGCGCATAAACGCGCTCGTTTGAACTGGAGTTTGAAATAGCAACATTGGAGTGTGGGAGAGTGGGCCAATGTGATGTTCAGTGACGAGTTCCGTTTTAGTCTGAGTAGTGATTCTCGGCAGGTAACAATACGGAGAGAACGTGGAACACGTTTTGAACCAAGAAACATAACGGAAAGACATCATTTTTTCCATCAAGGGGAGTAATGGTATGGGCAGGCAATCATGATGGACGGCCGCACAGACCTCCATTTCTTTGACACGGGGTCTGTGACTGCTCAAAGATACAGAGACGAAGTTCTTGAGCCTTATGTTGTGAATTTAAAACTCTTTTTAAATATGATTGTCCAGTATGTGCTATTTTTAAAATTGACCAGAAATAAGTTAGGTGTTTTGGGCCAGCATATTCCACGAATTTAATTATGAGCTATTTTCCTGATTTTACCAAAGTCAATCGTGTTCTCTAAATGGCTTCATTTTTCACTTTTTGTCTGGCATGCGAAATTGACTCAGCCCCCTTTCTAAGCGAAGATCCCTGAGAACTAAGCTTCAAAATAAAAATGTAGCGAGATGAAGAAGTTAGGAAAATGAGAGTTATGTCTCGAAATTACGTCCTCATTTTCCCGATCGGACAATGAGACCTGTCACCTAAATACTAATATAGAGCTATGTTAATTTATTTCAAACTAAAATAAAATATAGCTTTAAAATAGTTTTTGTTTTCAGAATGCGTTCTCTGTATATTTCCTTCCTCCAAAAACAGGCCGCGGTAGCCAAGTGGTCAAGGCATCGAATCATGGCTAGCGTGTCGTGAGCTCGAGCCCAGTACCACCGAAGACCCGCCGTGTAGGGGTGTGATGCACGTTAAATCTGTCGAGAGCTCAAACGTCCTCCCGTTGGTGTGGTGTGGTAGTTAGGAGAGGGGTGCCAGCTCAGGTGTCGTCCGCGTCACTTGACCATGGTTCAAAATGACGAGGTTCGTCACCAAAAGTCCTCATGTAGTTGAACAGTGCGACGTTAACATTCACTCACTCCTCCAAAAACAGCCCGATTTAAAATGTCTCCCATAAGACTCCTTTAATACGTCTGTTTCAACACAGGAGAGATGTGTATTAATTATTAATATATACATTGTATAATATTAATATAAAAATATTGATAACCATACGTAATTTATATAAGCGTTTTTTAGTATTTAACATGAAAGCGTTTTTTAGTACTCCAATCTAGTCATTTTTAGACAAGAGGCAAACGCCTGTGTAGATTTATTACTAAATGACAAATTGGAACACAATTGTTCTCAATAAAAATGTAAATATTAATACATCAATAAATATATAGACATTTTTTATATTAATAAATCTAATTTTAAAATAATTCAAAATATTATTTTGAGTAAAATGATGAACACGCGTAGACATTTTTATAAATTCAATAATAAATTGTTCAATAGATAAAGACTTTTATCGTAAATGAACCGTAGAGCAGCCTTTGGAAGCAAAAATTAATAGAAAACATGGTCCTCTTTTCAAGAAAGTAGGATAGTTACTTTCAGCAGTCAACATAGAATTCTGTCTAAACACAAACTCGTCGATCTTCATTGTTATCACTTCTTATTTGTGTTTCTCCACTACTTCAAGGTACTCTCTCTCCGTAGATTCAAGAGCTATGGCAACTGAGGTAATGTTAGAAGATGTACACTTTGCGAGAAGTCACGCATTGATGGATTGCCCTTGGACGGCAGAGCACTTAACAACCATCTCATCATTTCTCATGCACCTTTCGCAAGCAAATGCGCACAAATTAACGGTCTCCTTCCCTCCGCTTTCTTTGCCTTGTGGCTCTGCGGCAAGAGAGATGTTCTATTGACGTCGCGCTATAAATCTGCATGACGACTATTGGAGACGGACCTCGTGATGTTGAACCAGGGTCAAGTAGTGACGGATTTATACTTAGGCCCGCGAGACCCGGGACTAAGGCGGCAAATTTTTGAGGGCGGCAAAATTTTCGGGGCTGACATTTGAAATTGATTTTGTTTCTTGCGAATTGAAAGACTGAATTTTAAGGCTTCTTTTCTGGCTTTGACAACCTGAAGATGTCAATATTAAAAGGGTAGAATTATTTTTTAAAATAATTAATCATGTAAGTAGTAAAATTTAAAATATCTAACAAATAGGCACTAAAAAGGATGGATGAAAGCAAGAAATAAATATATTTTATGATTAATTATATATATATGATTTATTTCTTAATTAAAAGCAATTTCTTCTAAATTGTATGCTTAGTTGTAATACCATTTATCTATCTATCTATCTATATTATATCTAATTCATGCCTAAATTAAATTCGCGAATCATTCTTACTATTCGTAATATTATTATTATATAATGGTGTCAAATTAACTTGAGCGCCATCGAACCTAAATTCATCACTGTGGTGAAGTGACGAGCAAGCACCCTCCTCTTTTCCTAACTTCAGCACCACATCAATAGAAGGACGTTTGAGCCTCGTCAGATTTAACGTGCATCAGCCCCCTCTACATGATATGTGTTCAGCGGCTCCAGGCTCGAACTCATGACACGCCCGTCTCGAGTCTGTGACCTTGACCACTTGGTTACCGCGGTATGGCTCTACCGTAGTATTAATTTTATTGAAATAAAATGAATTTTTCGTGCTTAAAAATTGAAATAAAAGCGTCTCCCCTTGTTCAGATTTTTCTCATCTGTTAAAATAAAGCAGACCCATGTTAGATTCACTGTTATTCACGACACATTTGGAAAGTATACGAAAGCTTTTCCCGATGGATCTCGCAATTTTAAACCACAGTCAAATGATAAAAACGATACCTGATGTAGCAATCCATTCTCCAAATTTTTAGGCCACGTCAACGAGAGAACTTTTATATAACCTGGAGAGAGAGATTTTACGTCATCAGCTCCTTTACACTACAAGTCTTTTGTGACATAGGGATTCCAGCTCAAGATTCCTATAAGTATGTGTTGAGAGGGTTTAAAGAAGAACGGAATTCCTTGCAAAAATTATTAACAATCCATAGTCGTAAAGGTTTTTTCCCGTGTACCCAGACTTTGGATGCACAAGATTTGTACCATTCTCAAGTTATGAATATTTGTATTATTTTATGTAATGATCAGGTGACTGTTGCTCTTACTATTTGAATTTACGACGCTAGAGAAATTAATAAAAATTTTGCTGACTCAGAGGGACTCCATTCATAGTTAGCGATCTTTGCATGAATATGGAAGATAATCGTCTGTACGCAATTTTTTTCTCTGGTATAAGTATATATATACTTATACCTGTTATCTTAATTTAATAACTATTTTGTGTATATTTTTGAGATATATATATATACTAGCTGTTACCCGCCCGATTAGCTGGGAATTTCATGATGTTTTATAAATTTTTACTGCTTATATATATGTATAAATTATTGATATCTAAGTCCTGCATTAAGAATTCGATTGTATTGAAAAATATACTTATACCTGTAACTGTCGCCTGTTGATAAAAAAAAGGGACAGAACTCATCTAATTTGTGTTTTCTAAAAATCTCTAATATCGAAACATAGAATGATGTTTGCTCTTTCGTAACTCAAAAACCAAGTGGATTCCCGCAAAACCAATTTTCGGTGGATCTCTACTCCGTAAATTGAACATACAAGCCAAATTTCAAGTTTAAATCTAACAGGAAAAAAAACCAAGAGTTTTACTATCAATATCCCCGTAATCCCGTTGAGAGCTGTTTTCCAAAATTACTGCTCTTAGCGGATTTCAATTCAACAAAAGAAAAATGCAAACCAAATTTCATCATTATAGTCCTTGTAGCTCGAAAAAAGTAATTTTTTTTGTCCATATGTCCCAGTAACCCCTTGCAACTCCCCCAGAATTTGATTTGCTTAAAATACATTCTTAGTGGATCCCTATTCAACAAAAGAAACATGCTTAACAAATTTCAAGTATATGGGTCTAACAATTAAAACAGGAATTTTTTTCTGTAACTCCTCTTGACCCTTCGCAACTCTCCTTGGGGGTCAATTTTCGTTTTACTCTTTGTTAGAGGAACTCTATTCCATGAAAGGAACATGCCTACCAATTTTCAAGCAGGATGATCAAATAGTTTAAAATGGAAATATTTATCGATTACGCCTCTTAATCTCCCGAAATTAAACTTGGTAGTTCATATTCGCGAAACCCATTTTGTAGTGGTTCTCTACTTTACGAAAGGAATCTGCTTATCAAATTTCAAGACTGTACGTCTAATAGTTTAAAAGTGGGGATAATTATCTATAACGCCACTTGAGCCCCCGCAACGCCACTTCTGGGTCTGTTTTCACAAAACCAATTTTGTAGGGGAATTGCACACTATGAAAGGAATCTGCTTAGCAAAATTTGAAGACTGTGCGTCCAATAAATTAAAAATGCAAAAAAAAAATTATCAATAACGCCCCTTGAACCCCTGCAACGCGGCCTAGGGGTCGATTTTTACAAAACACATTTTGTAGTGTATCTCTATCCTATGAGAGGAATCTGCTTACCAAATTTCAAACTGTGCGTCTAATAGTTTAAAAATAGAAATAATTATTTATATCTGCCCTTAACACCCCTTGGGGGTCAATTTTTCCCAAACCTGTTTTGTAGCGGATATTTACTCCATGAAAGAAACATTCCTACCAAATTTCAAGCAGGGAGGTGAAGTAGTTTAAAAACGAAAATATTTATCTAGTACGCCACTAAATCCCCCGCAACGCAATTTAGAGGTCTATTTTCACAAAACCTTCTTATAGCTACTCTATAAAAGAAATCTACTTATCAAATATAAAGACTGTGCGTCTAATAGTTTAAAAATGGAAATAATTATCTATAACACCCCTTAAGTCCCGCAACGCCACTTGAGGGCAATTTTCACGAAACCCATTTTGTAGCGTATCTCTACCCTATGAGAGGAATCTACTTACTAAGTTTTAAGACTGTACGTCTAATAACTTAAAAATCGGAATTTCTAACGCCCCTTAAACCCCCGCAAACAATTGCTGCTAATTTGAAATTACAAACAGACACTTCAATTTTATTTATTTGTATAGATATAGATTGGGATTATAATAACTATTGTTTAAATGTGACTAAAAATGTAAATAAAAAAAAAGAAAGGATTAAAACTAACCGTAAAACATAAATTTTTTGTTTCTTGCATTGCTTTTTGCTTATGAAGCCTTGATTTATTATTTTTAAAAGTGCATCCGAAACAGCCGATGCTCTGCTTAACTGAACAGTGAGATAACTATCATAAAAAAAATTATGGCACGTGTCAGCGTATTATCATGTGCGCGTAAATTTATTATGTCTCATGAAGAGCATCGGTCGCCAGTAACCAAAACAACGACTTCATTAGCTCAGCTTGGCGTTCAATTTGGCGTTCATCTTGGCATTCAGTTTCACGTTCACCCGTATAGTTTCCGTTCCCGTAAGAATACGGGAATAAAATATAGCCTATGTTACTCCCTGTTAATGTAGCTTTCCATTAGTGAAAGAATTTTTAAAATCGCACCAGCCGTTTCCGAGATTAGCCGGAACAAACAGACAGACAGACAAAAATTTTAAAAATTGGTTTTTTGTTATGAGTACCGTATATACTTTTAGTGCATTAAGTAAAAAGCTGCTAATTTGAAATTACAAACAGACACTTCAATTTTATTTATTTGTATAGATATACAGGGAATGGAATGCTATTGCTGTAACGATGTTTATTGCTTGCAGTACACATAAAATTTTAATGCAGCTTCAATTCTACAATTTAAATAATTAGGTTAATACTACTATAAAATAATTCCTAGGTTGGATGCTTATTTTGATTAAATTATTCCTATATACTTTTGAGTTTGCATACGCAGCTAGAAAAGTCGATCGTAAATGATAAACTAAGGGTCTCAGGGGTGTTAACTTTTTCTGGAGGGCTGAAAATATAAACAATATTCAAATACATATAACTCTTTTAAATTAAAATTAAATAATTCGAATCTTTTACACATTATTTATAAAGGAACGAGGCTTCAGAAATGTGTAAAATGTTTAAAATATATAATCATAATTTTCAAAATTATAAGCATATGAAAATAAGAAATTTTTTTAGAAGGAATATTAAGTTTTACTGCGCGCGCTATTTTCTAAAATGGTTGGCTTTGATGCATAAAACTTTATCTATATATATAAAGGAGAAAAGCGACTCACTGACTGACTGACTAATCACGAAATCTCTGGAACTATTCAACCTACAGACTTGAAATTTGGTAGACATGTTCCTTTGATAGAGTAGACATCAGCTAAGAAAGGTTTTTCCGAAATTCGAAACGCAAGGGGCGCTACGGGGGGTTAAGGGCTTTAATAATAATTGTTTCCATGTTTAAACTACTTGATGTACAATCTTGAAATTGGGTAAGCGGATTCCTTTCAGAGAGTAGAGATCCGCTACAAAATGAGTTTGCTGAAAATCGACCCCCAAGTGGCGTTGCAGGGGCTTAGGGGGCGTTATAGATAATTATTTCCGTTTTTAAACTATTTGACGCACTGTCTTTAAATTTGATATATAGATTCCTTTCGTAGAATAATGATCAGTTACAAAACGGGTTTTGTGAAAACAGACTTCTAAGTGGCGTTGCGGGGGATTAAGGGGCGTAATAGATAAATATATCCGTTTTTAAACTACTTCACCTACCTGCTTGAAAATTGGTAGGTAAGTTCCTTTCCTGGAGTAAATATCCGCTACAAAATGGGTTTTGGGAAAATTGACCCCAAGGGGTGTTGCGGGGGCGGGGGGTTTAAGGGGCGTTATAAATTCATATTTTTAAGTTATTAGACGTACAGTCTTGAAACTTAGTAAGCAGATTCCTCTCATAGGGTAGAGATACGCTAAAAATGGGTTTCGTGAAAATTGCCCCCAAGTGGCGTTGAGGGGACTTAAGGGGCGTTATAGATAATTATTTCCATTTTTAAACTATTAGACGCACAGTCTTTATATTTGATAAAGAGATTTCTTTCATAGAGTAGAGATCAGCTATAAGAAGGTTTTGTGAAAACAGACCTCTAAGTGGCGTTGCTGGGGAATAAGTGGCGTAAGAGATAAATATTTTCGTTTTTGAACTATTTGACCTACCTGCTTGAAAATTGGTAGGAATGTTTCTTTCATGGAGTAAATATCCGCTACAAAACGGGTTTGGAGAAAATTGACCCCCAAGGGGTGTTGCGGGGGGTTAAGGGCAGATATAAATAATTATTCTTTTTTTAAAATATTAGACTTACAGTCTTGAAATTTGGTTAGCAGATTCCTCTCATAGGATAGAAATACACTGCAAAATGTGTTTTGTGAAAATCGACCCCTAGGTGGTGTTGCGGGGGTTCAAGGGGCGTTATTGATAATTTTTTTGCATTTTTAATTAATTGGACGCACAGTCTTCAAATTTTGCTAAGCAGATTCCTTTCATAGAGTGCAATTCTCCTACAAAATGGGTTTTGTGAAAACAGACCTAGAAGTGGCATTGCGGGGGCTCAAGTGGCGTTATAGACAATTATCCCCATTTTTAAACTGTTAGACGTACAGTCTTGAAATTTGATAGCAGATTCCTTTCGTAAAGTAGAGAACCGCTACAAAATGGGTTTTGCGAATATCAACTACCAAGTTTAATTTCGGGAGATTAAGAGGCGTAATCGATAAATATTTCCATTTTTAAACTACTTGATCATCCTGCTTGAAAATTGGTAGGCATGTTCCTTTCATGAAATAGTGTTCCTCTAACAAAGAGTAAAATGAAAATTGACCCCAAAGATGTTTGCGAGGGGTCAAGAGGAGTTACAGAAAAAAATTCCTGTTTTTAATTGTTAGACCCATATACTTGAAATTTGTTAAGGATGTTTCTTTTGTTGAATAGGGAACCACTAAGAATAAATTTTAAGCAAATCAAGTTCTGGGGGGTTGCAAGGGGTTACTGGGACATATTGACAAAAAAAATTACTTTTTTCGAGCTACAAGGACTATAATGATGAAATTTGGTTTGCATTTTTCTTTTGTTGAATTGAAATCCGCTAAGAGCAGTAATTTTGGAAAACAGCTCTCAACGGGATTACGGGGATATTTATAGTAAAACTTTTGCTTTTTTCTGTTAGATTTAGACTTGAAATTTGGCTTGCATGTTCAATTTACGGAGTAGAGATCCACCGAAAATTGGTTTTGCGGGAATCCTCTTGGTTTTTGAGTTACGAAAGAGCAAACATCATTCTACGCTTCAATTTTAGAGATTTTTAGAAAATACAAATTAGATGAGTTCTGCCCTTTTTTTTTATCAACAGGTGACAGTTACAGGTATAAGTATATTTTTCAATTCAATCGAATTCTTAATGCTAGGACTTAGATATCAATAATTTATACACATATATATAAGCAGTAAAAATTTATAAAACATCATGAAATACCCAGCGAAGCGGGCGGGTAACAGCTAGTAGAATTATAAAATGCATCATACACTTTTAAGCTCTAGTAAATTAAGAATAAAATGTCTTTTGTATTTCAAAATATTTAAAAAATAGAAAGTGAAATTTTTTAAAAAAAATTTTGAAAATGTAATTTTTATTTTTAAAAAATATAATTTATTATTCTGTTTATTTAAATTTACTACGGTGTAATAAGGATACATTTAATTTTATAAATCAACTTATTGCTAGTAATTAAAGCTAATACTTTTGAAAATAGCATGCGCGCAGTGAAAATTAATATTTCTTATGAAAAAATTTCCTTATTTCATATGCTTATAATTTTGAAAATTATGATTATATTTTAAACATTTTACACTTTTCTAAGGCCTCATTCCTTTATAAATAAAGTGTAAAAGATTCGAGTTATTTAATTTTAATTTAAAAGAGTTATATGTATTTGAACATTGTTTATATTTTCAGCCCTCCAGAAAAAAACACCTCTGAGACCCCGAAAAGTGGATTCCCCCCCCCCTTTAACTGTTTAAAAGTTTTAAATCATGGCACAATTGTCATAAAATTTAGTGACTATTTTATAGCTATAATAATTTGCAAAGTTATCCAAAAATAATAAATATAATTTTTTTATTCGAAATTTATTTATTTAAATATTTAAGCGAAAACGAGGCATTTATTTTTGTGTGAGCTAAACAATTTATTTTTTATTAGAAAATTATAATTTCTCCTTGTTTCGTAGCTCAACAATCGATGGTTTTCTTTGAATGTCAAAGATTTTTTTTCTTTCAACGCTGTTGAAATCAAGTAAAAAGGAAGAAGACATTCTTGTCTTTCGGAAAAACTCGAGGTTTGTTTTCGCAACGTAAATGGATTTGGCATTTCCTATCCTCCGGATTCCTGTTTCTTTGACACGTGTCATTTTTTTGTAATATATTGACTTTTCCACGGCATATAATCATTCCCTAAATGTGTGTCTCAGAAATGATTTTCCATCTGAAAAGGAGACTAAAAAAAGGGGGGGGGGAGCAATTTAAGTTCGAGAGAAAAAACATTCGGAGAAAAAAGCCTTCAATTATTAAAATTACTCATTTGTGCTTTGCTCATTTTGTTTTAATTGTGTAGCTATAAGTGAAGTTCTATTAGTGAAATACCTCATTTCTTTGAAATACTCTTAATACGATAACACTGACGGATTATTATTTCCCACGAAGATTATTGGAGACAGACTTCGCGTAAATTTGAACCATGGTAAATTGTGACACCTTACTCTCCAAACTTTTATTCCACGCCAAAACGAGGAATTTGAGAATCGATAAAGCTAATGAGTATCAGATTATATTTACACAGTATATCTCATGTGACACACACCAGGATTCGAACCCATGACATGACAGAAACAACGCCAGTCACAAGTTCGCGGCCCAGCTCACTCGATTACCGGTAATCGAGAACATTTAAGTTCAACTTAATCATGGAACTTCCACAGCATGCCACTCAGTTTTGAACCTTAGTCAGATCAAACGCAGAGCCCCTCATTGTTCCTTTTGAAGGTCTTTAGTGGCCGCTAGAAGTCAAAGTAACGGACTCGTGGCCGTCTTGTCATGAGTTCCAACCTAGTACCGCTGAAGACCCGCCGTGTGTGGGGGGAGGGAGCGATGTACTTTTAATCTGTCGAAAGCTCAAACGATCTCCCGTTGCTGTGGTGTGAAAGTAAGGGCAAAGTGGTTCCAGCTCAAGTCTCGTCCTCGTCACTTGACCATGATTGTAAATCACGAGGTCCGTCGCCAAAAGCGTTCGAGTGGCTGAATGGTGCGACGTTAATATTCACTTACTTACTTGAGGGTCTTTAATAGAATCGAGACTCATACTGTGGCAATAGTAACCAGTTAAAAAATGTCCGAGTTTTGTGGCCAGAGGTATTAAAGTTCTAATCTCTGTTTTGTATTAAAATCCTCAGGCTGAGTGATGGGAGTGAGGGAGTGTTTATTAACATTGCAGTAGAAAGCAACCAGAGGGCTATTGGATGCTGATCTCGTAATTTTAAACCTCAGTCAAGTGATGTGAAGGACACCTGAACTCTGGCACCCTTGTCCAAACTATCACAACACGCCACGCCAACGGAAGGACTTTGAGCCGCGCTTTGAGGAGGAGTTTGAGCGCGGGAGGTCTTTTCAGGGACACTAGGGCTAGAGCTTATGCCATGCCAGCCTTGAGTTCGTGACCGGGACTACGAAGTATATGCGGCAGTAGAATCGACTCTAACCGACGCTGTCCTTGCGAAGAGTCACGGGTGCAGTAGCTGAGGGACGATAGCATCGAACTCATAAAAGGTGTTTTTTGAGTCGATTTGTGGGTCCGAGTCCTAATATCCCGAAAACCCCGTTATTCGTCAAACCTATTGAGACTCGGTCTTCATTCTGACGTTGTGTGAGAGTGGGACGAATTCAGGTACCTCGGAGCAAAAATAATGAGGTCTTGGCTCAAAATAATCAGATGAATTACAATATACTTCATGCTGCTTTCTAATTTCATGGATCTAAAAGAATGAGTGAGGGAATATTAACGTCGCACTGTTTAGCTACACGATGGCTTTTGGCGACGGACTTCGTCATTTTGAACCATGGTCATGTGACGAGGACAACACCTGAGCTGGCACCACTCACTCCTAACTACCACACCAACGGGAGGTCGTTTGAGCTCTCGACAGATTTAGCGTGCATCGCTCCCCTACATGGCGGGTCTTTAGGGATACTGGGCTCGAACTCATAACATGCCTGCCATGATCCGAAACCTTGACCACTTGGCTACCGCGGCCTGGATCTGAAAGAAATGGTGTGAATCAAAACGTTCTTTGATACAAAGTAAATAAATAAAGTTAATTAAAAAAACATTCTTAAATGATGTACAGAGGCGAAATGATGCCAAAGAGCTCCAAGCGTTTAATTTTTAATTAGAAAAATATCGTACTTAACACACACTATTATGGATATTAAAAAGACTTAATCTTTTCTCTTTGTTTCTAAATATTTAAAATTCTTCTTTTAAATATGAATTTAATTGTATTTTAAAATTTTTCGTGTAGGAGTTCCTTACACAGGTACAAGCAATGTTTAATAAATAATGCACGTCGCGTCAAATTGAAAGGGCGCAAGTTACAATTGAACATCTAAACTGACCCAAGACGCATACGTCGTAATTTATGATAACAGTTACGTCAATGAAATGCGATTATGTAGGAAAAATGCGGATATGAAAAAAATTCATATTCGTAGATAAATATGTTTATTAGATTCATATACGAATATGAACTTTTTTACATGCATAGATTTAGTTATATCCTGTTTACATTTGATTGTTTTAAAAAAAATTCAAATAGATTTAATATATTGCACGAAAAATTATTATTATTAAATCTGTATTTATCTAGTCATCTGTATTTACATAACTGAGGAAATACATTACGAAGAAAAATCTGCCAACGCTATAGTAATGATAATAATACGTAATATGATGTATAGAGAAACATAAAGAAAAAGCGACGATAAATTCTAAAAACAAGTTTTGATTTTTATAATCTGAAAGATATTCCTATCGTGTATACACAATAGCAATTGATAAGTTCCATAGACCTTTTTGTGAGAAAATAAAATTCATTTTTATCTTGATCACCGTCAAGTAGTAATCAAAACTGCCGAATATGAACTACAAACAAATGTTCCAGATGTTATTCGTCAAATGTTTTTGCCATCGTTAAAAATCAAAATCCAGTAAGGTGTCACCTTACATTTGATGCTTACGTTTTACATTTTTGATATGCTACAATCAGCAAGTTCAACGACTTGTTTTGCTATAAAATATTTGCATCTTTTTAGCATTTCGATGTCTTCATTTTCAGAATTCTTTCCATTGCAGTCAAGTGGTACACAGAAATGACTGATTGCCCATTCTAATGAAAAGCGATTCTATGACGATATATCTTATTAGAAGATCAATTATTGGATTACTTTTCGAAGATTCCAATGTCATTTTGACTTCCTTTAATAAAGCTCATAATTTGTTATAAAAGGGATATTTGTATAATGAACAATCGTTAAAAAGTTATCATCGAGGGCGAGTGTTCTCTCTCTCTCTCTCATTAAGGGAAAATTTCTAAATTTGGAAATCTAAAGTCATCCCAGCGTTTCTCAAACTGTGGGGCGCGCCCCCCAGGAGGGCGTGATAACCTTACTTGGGGGTGCGAGCATATCGCGAAAAATCGAAAATAAAAGCTTTAAAATAATTATCAATTTGATAAAATAATTTACAGTTTAAAGTAATTACAAAGTAAAATACTTTCTTTTATAATATAAAATGAAATATACATTTCCACTAATATAATAAACAACATTTATAGATGTATCAGCACTGCACAAAGTATTTGATAATTAATTTATCAATTTTCATTTAAAAACAAGTTTAGTAATTACTAGTGCCTCCCCTTGGGTTGTTATATACAAAAATTAATATTTATCTTGATAAAATTAGTGCGGTTTATAATTAAATTCGTATTGTATTGTAGTCAAGGACGTATTAAGGCATGGGCCAACTGGGCCCGGGCCCAGGACATCACTTTCAGGGGGGGGGGCTTCGTTTCGTCATGACTCCGTCTTAATAAGATCATGATCCGCATAATTTTAATGTGGTCAAATAGTAATGCTGTACATATTCTCCGAAAAACAGAAAATCTCACATTGCATGTCAATTGGCAAGAGTGGTAAGACTGTATATTATGGAATGACCGTTGTTCATGTCTGGGCCTAGGCCTAATACCATAAACATTCATTCAACTCATTGAGTTGAAATGCGGCCATCGGTTGACGCCGGTTTGTACCTAGGTTTTTGAGAATCATAAAGTGCGTCGTGCACATTTGTTTGTTTCAAATGACCGTTTGAACTAGTATTTGACAATGCATGCTGTATACTGTCTACTTTTTAATATCTCTGGCATGGCCTACTTTTGCATAGGGTCTCAGAGTCTTAAGACATCCCTGATTGTAGTTTTACCATCAATGTGCATCATAATTGCAATTAATACATTGTTATTGTAAGAAGGGGGCGCGATTAAAATTATGACTGAAATTGAGTTGCAATTGTTGAAAAAGTTTGAGAAACTCTGCAGTATTTACTACATTTTCATTGATGTCGTTTACGATTCAGTATTAACTTTTGTTCATAAAAATGATGACCTTCTAATCTCGTCTGAGAATCCAGCTATGTCTTTTAAAGTTGATTTGCACTGCGCTCAATATATGGACGCAATTGTTTCGCCTAGGCTAGGTAACCCATAATTAAGTGGGTTCACACGTCTTAATTACGCGGGTTTTGCTTGGCAAAACAACTGCACACAATCTTAACTCACTTCTACTTTTCTACAAGAAATCAACAGGTCGGTAAACTTTCGAGAAGAAGAGCCAAGTATTAAGTGAAGAAGGTATTAAAGAGCTATTTATACGCCTACAGAAGGAGGGGGGGGGGCATTATCAGTCTTTATCGTATTCTCCAATTAATATTATTTTGACAGTTAAATAAGGATTTATACAAAGCAACATTTCAAATTCCTTCAAAAACTACTAACTATCGAAGATATTGTTATTTGTTGGTTGTTCCTTCATATTAAAGTCATTTCAAAACCTTTTATTAATATTTAAGCATATCTTAAAAAAAGGAATAAGTTTTCGTAACTTCTGTTGGAAGTTTAAGTGTATCTTTTGTCCATTCACATCAATGCTCCTGAAGTCATGTATGCAAATAAGTAATTATTGCTGTGCGTGTGGACGACATTTTTACTAATATACTTTTAAATTCTTACTGTTTTAGATTTAATTCTAATATTTTCGCCGATTCTGTATAAACTTTGTTGATTGGAAAAATTAATACCAAAGTAATTATCTTAAGCCAACCAAATGTTTTAATATCTATGGCAATGAAGAAGTTTTTTCGAAACGTAATTGAAAAGGAAAAAAAGACTATGCATAGTTAATTTTTTAATGATATATAGAAGCAGAATTCTGATGAACCACAGTTTGCCGGCCCCTAGTTACGGCATATGCCACGGGTAGGCAAAGAGGCTTTTTTCCCCCAAGGGTACGGGCTACTTCGAATTTTTTTAAGGTGTTGAGGTCGACCTAGCGGCGTAGGTGTGGTGAGTAAGAAAAACATCTGCAATATTTATTATAACTTAATAATAAATATGTACTTACCTACAGAACTACAATAAAAAAACTCACACTTTTAAAAACCCTTTTAAAGCAAAGCATAAACTACACAAATATGATAATATCCAATGACGCATTTGTTAGAAAACCATTAGAAATATACATTAAATCATTTTCTTCTTAAGTTAGTTCTCGTAATTATAGTCAGTGGAAGACTTAGTCTACATACTGTCTGCCCCACACAATCTTGAATATTTCCGTATAAATTATTAACTGCTAATCTTCTGACGGTCCACCGGTCGATCGACTTAATGCCCACCCCGGACATATGCTATATTGTCTTTCTACCTGTCTGCAAGTTTAACTGAATTCTTAGTAATAATCCAGATTAAAAGCTCATAGAAAAATGCTTCTGGTCTTATCAAATACAATATAGCTCATAAAATATTTTGATATGTATCAGCCGAACGATAAGAAATGGCGAATTTGTGACCTCCATTTATTCACTACACGTGTCTGAATAACCCATGAAATATTTAGGGGGAAAAAAACTTCTCTCGGATCTTTAGAATTATCTCTTAGTTTTATCTCTGCTGTGTCGTTAATTGTAAGTGTTGGAATCCTCCTGGCAGAAAAATATTTATCAGCTTTCGAGTCAAATACTAAAAATAATCTCGTTTAATAATATAAACTCATTGTTCTCGTTCGATGAAATTTCTTCAGAGTCGCGTGTTATCTGACGCCACTTCAGAAAATAAATTCTCGTGGTTATTTGTTGACGATTCAACTCAACAAATGACGCTCATGATCCGTAGTTTTATTTAATTTAGACACGTTCCAAATTGTGGAAACGAGAAGATATTTCCGATGAACGTTTAGCAACGAATCCATATTTTAATCGTAAATCGGAAGTAAATATGATTTTATGAATTCAACATATATTGCGAAGCTACAATGTTTCTATAGTCTTACTACAATATTCTAATCTTGATCCATTGCATTCCTTTAAATCTACATTGAATATGTGTTTGATGAGGATAATTAAATAATTGGAGATAATATTTAATAATTTCTTTAAAAATCTATCTAATTCACAGCTGTGTAATTTGAGGAGAAAACAATTCAAGCAGTCAGCATAATTACGATCTTAATAATTTTATAGTTAACCTTTTAAGCACCACGCTACATCTAAAAGAAGCAGAAGTTATGACTTAAAACTCAAACATAAAAACTATAGAAAAAAACCCAGAAAAAAATTTTTTTATGTGATTTATAACATGCTTCATAAATAGAAGATTGAAGTTTAGCTCTTAGTTTTTTAACATGGTTTTAAAAACTATGATGGATGATATCTATGATCCAAAATACGATTTATGTACACAATTTTTAAGAAATAGTAAATGAATTTTCGCGCATTCAAAGAATTTTACAATTGCCTTCAGGTTTTGTATTCAAACAAGAAAAGTAGGATGATAATCTTCATTATATATCTACTTTCTTCTGAAGGCAGTTAAAAATATCAGTACAACCTTCATCACGTGATAATGTTTAAAAATAATCTAATGTAGCAATGTAAAGAAGCAAATATATAATGCCTTTTCTACAGTTTGAAATAAATTTGAATGAAACATCTGATCAGTGAAGATACATAATCCTGATTGAAAAAGATCAAGGAAAGGAGGGGGGGGGGATCTTATCATGGGATTTTCCTATATATCGGTTGTATGTGAGTTAGGAATGGACAGAGGAGCAGATGTTAGATTCTGTCAGCTTTTAGATTCCCTGTTAGATTCTAATCAGCGGTTAATAATGTGGTAATAATAATAACACTTATTCCCCTTTTCGCAAGTGTTAAATATTCATAACTCAGAAAAAAGAAACAAGAAAATACTTTACTATAATATTTTTAGTAGACTGTATTACATTTATTTAACACTTTTCATGAAAGACGTCACTCACACAGGGCCATCTTTCCTCAATAAAAGTCAGATCGCAACTGAGTTTTACACAAGATGCCGCTTTTTCAAGGATGGAACAGTCAAAATATTAAGGAAAATTAAAAGTTTAATATTAATAATACTTGAAATTTAAAATTTTTAATAAATTGAGATTGCAGAGAAAATGATTGAAATAAATAATCAGGACTGTCGTTTGGGACTATGCTTAGCCAATTCGAATGCAGCAAGAAAGTCGAAACTTGAATGAGATATATTTGAGATGAAAAGTTCGAAAGGTTATGAAAGAATGAATTGTGAAATCCTCTAAATGCCTCTCAAGTGAGTTAGTTATAAGCAACAACTATTAACAAACTCACGTGCGGCAACTATGAGTAATTCACATCCAATTCACCGGGAATATGCGAAAGAGGGCAGGAGAGTGAGAAATATATTGTCTTAAACATATTTTCGACTCTTATACAGGGTGTTGCTGAATTTGACCCAAAAATTCAGAGGGGTAATAGGCACCATAGAACGTGAGGTCACAAACCACGTTGAGTCGGAATAATTGGCAAAAACAGTTCTGAAGGATGTAATGTCGAGTGGAAATGAAAAGGAGCAATAAGAGGTAAGAAATACATTTACAGGGCATTTTGCGCCATTGAGGCGTTTGGACAGCAGGTACGGTCCCAACTAATGATCTCCGAGAAAGAATTGATGATGAAAATCATGATCGCAACTATCAAGATTTTCACCGACTCAACTTGGTTTGTGACTCTATGATGATTTTTCATCCCCGTGCTGCCTACTATCACCCCTCTGAATTTGTCGGTCGAATTCGGCAACTATTCGGAAAACTTTCCGTTCTACGTACTGTGATGAAAGTAACTTTATCGTGTTGAAAACGATAGCTTTACACGCCTACGTTCCATTTATTAAACATCCACAATTTTTACCTTATCGTAAAAAAATAATTGTTGACTTTTTTTATAAAAAAATCACTTATATTCCTTTCAACGTAATGATCATTTTTATTACCTCATTAAATTATTAAAACGTTTGTTAAATTTCGAATTTTGCATGAATTTTGGAATTTTTCCTCGACATGAAGTTTTTAAAAAGCTGAATTTGATTTTTTTATCGAGATATTATTTAGTTTAGTGACATTTCCTTGATACTATAAAAATTTTATCCATATTTTCTTTCTACATAATAATTTTTGTAGAGCATTACGAATAAAATTATATATTTTAGAAAATTGTAAAAAGGACATATTGATCTTGTGGAAGATTGTCGTGTAAAAGGTTAATATTTCAATATTTTAGGCATACGTTTTTATATTTTGTGTTTAGTTTAGTCTTTAAATTTTTTTCATTGTTATTTTTAGTTGAACATACAAGAAGATTATATTTAAAATAAGATCAGTCATTTTTTCCCGAGAATTTTACGCTGAATTTATCAAAGTGAATTTATTGAGGAATCTAAAGCAAGAAGAGA